>JTDE01000673.1:185252-198268 GCA_014338405.1 Paragonimus skrjabini miyazakii
TTTGCGCATCACCACGAGATGGCAACGAAAAAAGGGTTTGCTACTCTTAGGATGATTAAGCGCACTTTTCCCCGCATAGACAAGAAAACGTTCCAAACGCTTCACGGGGTTCATATAAGGCCGTTCCTCGAGTGTGCTAATCAGGTCGTGTACACCGGCCTGAAGAAAGACATGTTGACTGTTGAGCGTGTCCAGAATGTAGCTACCAAATTAGTCACAATCCTAAGAAGTGTCGCGTACGAGTCTCGACTTGAAATTCTTGATCTATACCCACTTGAATTTCGACGAATCCGCGGTGACTTAATTTTCACACACTTCCTCTTTAGAGTGGGCTTCATTGACCAGTTATTCACTGTAGCGAATGATGACGGTCGGCGAGGACGTAACATGAAGCTTTTCAAGTTTCGTCCTCGGACCTTTCTTAAGCGGCAGTTTTTTCATACAGGGTTGTTAACTTCTGGAACAGCCTTCCTGCTGAGGTCGTCAGTAGCGCCTCTAGCAACCGCTTCAAAACTTTGCTTGACTTTCATTTTCCAAAAAACCGTCTATGCGAGTAATCTTAGTTCATTCTATGATGTTAACCGTTGTCCAAAAGAGCGGTGCTACGCCCTGTTTTCACTGAATGTTTTTCAGATCAGCAGACGCCCGCTTGACAGTGAACAAGAGAAACCGACTGGATCCGACAACCTTGGGCCTCTGCCCCGAACCCGTGTAACAATCGCTGAATCGCTGAATTCAAAATATCATTGATGATGACCATTTTGCAATGGCCGCTTGTTATCGATCTGCATACTATTTGTTTCAAGATGGGTGACCTGACCGAGTACGAAATTGTCGTGTTTTTTGGTTCCGTAATTGTACGTTGGGTGTAAAGGCAGACTGTGAACTGCCGCTAGTGCGTGCGGTTGGATCGAATCGTGGGGTGATTTGTTTGCTCACGGACGGCTGTAACACGCAACTGTTGTAGGAATAAACCTGTGTACTAGGTGAATGTTGGTCCCACTCGGTGCGTGTTACAGCCGTCCGTGAGCAAACACATCATCCATAACATCACCTCTAATACTTAAGTTTAAGTGTTAGAGGAAAAATTTATACATGACTGATGTTGGATTTTAATTGTGTTATGCGAAAATGTTGATAAACGGTACATAGTCGCACTGGTAACTGGTGTTTCATTTTGATTGAATTTTTCCCGCAGTGGTCAAGTTCGTGCCGCATATTCGGAAGTTAATTTTTGAGAAGGGAATGTATTGCACGGAGACCATTTGTTCAAGCGAGTGAACAGTACGGGTAGCGGAATGATACTTCCTACACTGTTTGCTTTCGGTTGGCAGTTGTTCGTACGTCATAGCTGGAACTGCCTTTTGTCTTCCTCTTTTGTGGTTGCTTACGATTTTCCAACTGGGGTGGTGTGAAGTTTAATCCGAATTTTAGCAGAACCCAGCGGGTATTGTCGTTTGGGCCTGGAAAACGTTCGCTCCGGAATAAGTAGTGTTGGGTGGCATGCACTTGCCCATGTTAGTAATCGTCTTGTTTTAACGCGCTCGTCATACGGTTGCGCTGTTCGCAGATGACACTTCTAAAAGCCGGAAATGGTCATAACATCTTGTGAATGCATCTGCGCCAGTGACGCTTGTTGTTTAACAAACGGATCGCGTAGATTGTACAAATGTTTATGAACACTTGCAATTTTGGAGGCTTGCGAACGTGAAGGATGACTGCAAGGTGGCAGTGGACAGACGGGAAGCTATTAAAATGTATTGCGCCTTTGTATATGCGGCACGCATCCGATGGATTTGTTCCTTTGTGTTCACCCTTACTGATGCGACAAAATTGTCACGTTTGTCAAGCTGTTATCTGTTGCGATTGCTTCAGATTTCCATGACGCAGTCTGTAACGGCAACATTTCCACCCAAATATCAAAAGACGGCAATAACCACAGAGTTATCCTGGAAATGAACTTCGGGAAGCTGTGAAATAAGTGACGTTCAGCGCGTTTTTAAAGCCAGCGAATGTTATGGCAATCGTCCACAACATTTGTTATTTTTCAATTGGAGGACTGTTGTTTCTTATGTATGCGGGTTGTAGTTATCTCCTTGCGTTGGTCTAACCAGCTGAGGGCTAAATCGTAATTGAAACAGCCTCCTTCCAAGAAACCGATAAGGGACGCCGTTTTGGTTGAGTGTACGAGACAACATTGTTGATGCAGCCAGTGCTACCCACTAGTTTTCAGTGCAGTTGCGCTGGTGTATGCCATAACTACCCGTGCTTGATGGTGATGTTGTTTTCAGACTTATCATAGCAATGCATGAGTGAAGTTGTGCTTCACACACGCCAGTAAAGTGCATTCTTCTGTCTGGCTGTGGACCCCTCTGTTACCCGAAATGGTGGCTAACATGAAAAGTTATTCGGCGTCTCCAATAATCGATATCCCATGGGTAACGTGACGGAGCGCCGCTTACGCTTACTCAGGGTGAACTAGCCATAACGATTGGTGTATGAACGTTCTTTCATTTTTTTCCACCACATGTTCTCTTGTATATTATAGTAGTATCAAGATAGTGCTTGTCTGCAGCCGTTGGACGTTGTTATCGGCCTACGGGTTATCAGAAACCACGATAGGTCGACTGGAAAGTGCACTCATTCACATCCACCGAAATCGGACGTTCACCAACTGCTTCCACCGCAATATCATCGTCATGTGGTCGTGCACGTTGCGTTTGCGGATGCGACTGTATTTCATCAAGTACACCCACAATGTATCTCACTGTAGAATGCGGAGATACGTAATGATGAAGGTGTATTGAATAAATTCGGACTAGGTTAGTTAGTTATGTATCGAAGCACCATTAGCCCATTGGAGAGATGGTTGCCACCGCTGCACCGCTTTGAAGGGCGGTTGAACTTTGCTTCGGCCTCGCCAGTTTTGTAATGTAACATGTTGGATTGATGAGAACGACCAGACGAAGCTGGCGAGGAAGAAAGAAATTAATGCATAGGTTATGTGGAAATGCATGACGTAAACGGGGTATCCCCCGCAAGCAGTGCGTATCAAGATAAAACAACGGACGCTTATTGAAAGCAGGCGGTGCAAACGATTTAGATGTAAGCATCAAAATCATTAACAAAACTGGCATTTGAAGGTACCAGGGACATTGGGGTGCCCCGCACCTTACTGATGCCACAATTGACAACAACTGTCACATTGGATCCTGTTGGTTACATTCTGGCCATTGACGTCCTGTAAGCCACATCTCGAACAATGTTGTTCGTCCACTGGAGGTAACTACTTTCGGCGGATTCTACGCCTTTTCTTTTCTGTGACATATTTGGACGATAAGTTTCTGCGAAAATATCGTGATCTAGCGCTGCTTGCGAACTCGACGTTCTCAGTCATTAACGGCTGCATTTCACAGTCTACCGTAGGAGACGTCCTCTGCGTGCGTCGCGTTTGCGCGTTAATTCATAATGTGACGTCGAGGGCTGGCACACCCGAGGAGGCACGGATATAGGCGTAGAAACCGCGGAGTAAAGGTACTTGATGACCCTGAGAATACTCTGTCGTCTGATGTAGTTGTCTACAAAAATTGCTTCAGTACTGCCCGCGCCGGTAAATTCCTTCCACAGGGCGTGCCACCGAAAACTTCACATATGTTCCGGGTGAAGTTTCCAGTCTTCGTCAGTTTATGTGGTTCACCTTTCGCCCCTCTCCTAATGGAACATCCCGAACATAAAGCATCCACCGTGGAGCTTTTGGAATAGCCAGGTAACAACTATTTACCGTTTCGCAACAATTCGTTTGTTTTGATCAAGTCATAATGGCGGCACCACATAATGTATCTGAGAGGTAGCCCGCATGTATTGTAGGAAGGACACGTACAGAAAACATGACTCTGAAGGACAACGACGTGCATCAAGAAAATATCATTGTAAACATTTCAGCTACGCCGGATGCCAGTCCACTACAATTTTTCGAACATCCCTTGTCGACTTGAGCTGATCAAAGGTTTCCAACATGACATCATGCGTTTATGCGTTTCGCGTAGCAACGTGTATATTGGCCACGCTCACTTGAGCGTGTTTCTCACAAATGCGCTGAGAAATATACCATTATTCCCATTATTAACGTACGACAGCTGAATACGGACAGCATGTTATAGGAACTATCGACACTCTTCAGCTCTTTCGGATTGCCGGAAACGTTTGTCACAAATAACGGATCTCAGTTCACCTACTCCATTTTTGAAAAACTGCTGTCAATGGCTAGGCATACAAAACATGCGATCTCCAGCTCACCATGATCAGTCGATCGGATAATCTGAAAGGTTTGTCGACATCCTGAAGCGAGCGTTGTTAAAGGTCAGAGGGCATGGTCCCCCAATTCAGGTTTTACCGACCCTCTTGACCAAATGCCGGACAACCCCGGATCTGAACGACCTATATGGGAAATCTCAGTCGAAATGCAGGTCCAACAGGAAACTTAGAACTACCCTTGATATCATGATCCCGCACTCAAACAGAAGGAGAGGACGCAATGCAAGAATGGAAAGACAGTGCAGTAAAATATAAGAGGCTCACGCACAATACTTCACAATCGCCAATCCGGTCCCTGCAAGCATGTTTCCTGGACTGCCGGACTGGGAGAGAGGAATAAGCCATCAGTCCTCTATGAAGTGTATGTTGGCGGAGCCACATGTGTGCAGCAAGCAAACCAGATTCGCCGAAACCCCGGAGATGCGCTGTATGACCAAGTAGGATTAACCGCATAACTCGACATATTGCTGGACGCATTCGATTCGAAGGATGAACAACCCACGGAAACCGAAGTATCGATAGAACCGATGTTACAGTTCCAGGACTCTGAATACGAGTATCCCTTGGGGGAGAGACGACGAACCAATGGAAGCGGTGATCTGGTCAAACCTATTCAAGTCGCTCCTCGAAAGCAATCCTATGGATGAACCCAAAAATCTCCAGGAGTGAGTTGTGAGGAAGTCCATTTTTTATGTCCAACTCCGCCTCCGATTCTGTGAAAACGATTTCATCCAATCACAATGAATAGAAATGTCGTGAACAGCTGAGTGATGGTCTTCGTTATTTTTTAACCGTTTGGCCTTCGTTTCGTCAAGGTTCTTGATGGTCTGGTGACCTCAGTCACCATTTTTGATAACTGTCCCTCCGTTTTCTGATTGGAGTATGTTCGTAGGTCGTTAGGCACCCTGTAAATTTCTGTCTGCCGCACAGGTTTTCGGAGCGGAACAAAGTTGCCTCTTGTACGCGTATGATATTTCATTCGTGAGCAATTAACGGGGACGGTTTCATTACTATTGGGGACCAAATTTTTTTACGCTTATTACTGCGTTGAAAAGAAATCGACTTTTGCCATGCACATTATTATACCGTGTACGAACCAGCGTATTCTATCGAGAGTTTGCAGAAAGAAGTCGGCTGTCAGGAGTGGGCATTCGAAGTATCTCCCTGAGACAATCGGATGTCAGTTTGGCAAAACTACACTGTAAACAGCTAAATAGTATTACCTAAACACCTCAGCAACCACCTGGGGGTTATAGGAGGTTTCCTCACCGGGAAGCTGCAGAGAAAGTGCATGCACTAAAAAAGAAAATTTTGATCCTTTTGAAGTACCAGTAGGATTTTTAACTGTACCCGTTATGCGTGTTGACAGATTTCCCACCTGTACCTGCCTCGCACAAAGTGAAAGATTTCTAGACTCTCCGGCTTCCCCGCTAACCTCTGCTTAGAAAAAGGGCGAGAACGCATTTCAAGAAGGCGACGTGTGTTCCGCGCGGAAGTGATGCACAAGGGACAGGCTTCCATTGTTTGCAATAAAAAATACTTCATCTGCCTTGTGGACGGCAGCTTCGCAGGAAATTTAGTTTGGGCTCACTGAGACAGATACGAGGGTGAGTGTACTTAAGAATGTCCCCAGTGTGTTAGTCTGCTTTCTGGTAATTTTGGAATGAAGTTTTTGGTACAGTATTTTGGAGCCGGTAACAGTGAAAATCAAAAACTAATAACATGTGGTCGTTATGTTCCAGTGGTGGTTTGATGACCGCTCTATCTACCAGGTGAGTTTCATTCGTGATAATTAGGTCGAATAAGGAGTGGGTCTGTTTTGTACGATGTCCTGTAGGCAGTTCGACATATTGCCTCCGGGGTTTCTCGTGGATAACTATTATCAAGAATTTTGAAAGTCCGCTATCAGAGTTCTTGCGAGGGGCAGCCATATAGCTGAGTTTGGGTACGTTGAAGTCACCCGTAATGAGAAGATGGGAGTAACGCTCTGTAGATGATAGACGGTCGACAGCGACAATAACGACTTTTACGTCGGGTGCGTTGTATGAGAGCGAACAGCACACAACACCGACAAATAACGTGCTACGACTGCGAATGTAAGGTTTGTGGCAGAGTTCGTCGCATTTCTATGGGGAAGTAATAATAACACTAATTATATATACTTCCAAGCGCATTTGTGAGAAACACGCTTGAATGTGCGCGATCGTGTCAGATAATTACACGCGTTACAAAGCAACAAATGGCTATATAATAAGACAAACATGAAATCTGTCCACAAAAAAGACGTTATCAGAAGGAAAATAGCCACAGTTTACGACATTAGATGTACACACTAGGAAAAAAGATAGGTCGCCTGTTCCACCGATTCGGTCCAAAAGATGAGATGTTACGTTAATTTACCTTTTACAAGGTTAGGTATGGACAACGTTTCAAATATGTCAAGGTCACGCCGGGAAATACGTGCAAATGCACATTCGAAGGATTTCGCCGTTATTTGACAAAACTTCAGTCGGAAGAATGTTGGAGTAATTCAGTTTAGGCGAGAGAGGACGGGAAGTTCCAAAATCTGGCGAAGAATTGAGCATACTGCAGCGCGGGACCTCGTCGACCGCTCGAAACCGTCAAAATTTGAAATCTCGTGAATCACTTGGTCAATACGGGGTTTTCAGCGCCCATTCATCGCGAAAATTTTCTTTCCATAACGGATGCTCCTAGGAATAAGAAGAAGAGCGCAATGTCATGTGTTGAATGGGGAAATGTAGAGTGATCACGTGTAATATGAAGATTAATGCAAATGTTACACTTTTGACAAAACTTTAAACGATATTAATATTTATGTGCTTTTTCAATAAAGTATATAGCATTGACAGGTAATCGCTATTTCTAGAATGATTATCACATGATTATCAAAACTCCCTAATAAGTTTTGACGTTGGTTTGTCCTATATGGTCAATGTTTAAGCAAGAATCTATACTTCATAGCACATAATGATTACCGGGTGGTTAATGAAGAAGGTTTCGAGACTAGGGAGACAACACACGATATGAATTGAGGTTTCAATGGGTTTATTATGTATTTTTGACGTCAGTTCGTTTTATAGGGTCACTGTTTAAGGTAGAATAAATACTTCATAGTACGCAACTGTTATTAATGATTAATGGCGAGGGTTTGAGGCAGGGAAACAACGCACGATGTGAATTGGTGTTATAATTAGATTATATGAGGTAAACGAGGGTGTATTCCCCCCCAAAGTTTTCTGCGGAGAGTTTTTGTGTGACGGCCTAGTTAACCGTCAGTACCGGCCACCAGTAATTATGGCCTGACTGATTACCAAGGTGAACAGGTTATTACGGATGGACATACATATATATGTGGAAAAGTGTATATGTGAGATATAGTCCTATTTTTGTTTTTCTTTTCGTTCTAAGTACAACCCTATATAAGTGGCGCGGATGAATATAATCATGCGGTTTTTTGAGTGCGTAATGAATCAAATGCTAGATTGGGTGTGAGTAATCGGTGGATACGCAGTAAACAGATTCAAGCAAGCTGCTTCAGATGGGAGCCTGAAAGTTGGGACGGGTACATACGTTTATCCTGCTGACGGCTGAATGTTCTCCGGGTAACGTTCAAGAAGGTCATCAGAAGATACACTAAGTTTGAAGATTGACATTATGTTTGATGATGTGAGGAAGCTGTCCAATCCCTTTTGCAAACACCGAATGCTGTTACTGCATCTGATTTCATTTGAAAGTCTGTTCCAAATATAAGAATATTTTACAATGAGGAAGTTGGCTTGTGTCTTTTTTGAGCGAACAGGGTTGGCAAAGTGGAACGCTTATTTCTAAGACCATATTAGGAAGTGCGTTGGAAATAAACGGCGAATGCTGTAGTGATGGCGTCCGAATGTATAAGTTTATAAAGAAGTGTGAGATTCAACTTCAGTCTTCGTAACCAGAGTGGATCAATACCAAGCGTTTGACAACGTTCACTATTGGTGATTGAGGATGGATATCCAAATAAGCTTTTGGTAAGTGATCGTTGGAGAGTCTCTAAAACAAGCCTATCGGATTTGCGTAGATGGCAGTAAATGAAGGTGCAATACTCAAGTTGAGGTCGAGCACACATTTGTAAACAGCCAGCCTTGCATCCGACAGACGGAATGTCTTTTTGATACCTCCTATTGTCCGTTTAGTTTATGCTACCTGAAAGCGTAATTGTTCAGAGAAATTAAAGGAGTTTGAGTAACGTAGTCTTAAATTTCGAACGGATGTGGCGGTGTCAATATGATGACCACCCAATGAGACAGACCCATTCGGTAGTTGACGACCATAAGTGGTAATGTTCGACTTGTTTGCTGAGAACGTCATGAGCCATGTTTTGCTCCACGACTCCAATGATGCTAGGTCGTGTCGTATATTTTGTAGAAAAAATACAAGGTTGCTGGGCAGTCGAAATGTGTGAACGATATCGATATCGTTGACAAACAGAAAGGGTGTGCCATGTTTAGTAACATCGCATACATCAGTTATATACGTGTGGAAGAGCGGTGGTCCCAGAACGCTTCCTTGAATCACCCCACTGGTCACTGGCTTTGGCGTTGAGCCGTGCTCTTTCATCTTGACAATTTGGGTTCGGCCTTCCAGATAGGATTAGATTCAACTGTACAAGGGGTCTTGTATGCAAAGGGATGCTATTTTGACTAACAGGCGCTTATGGGGCACAAGATCAAAAGCCTTTTGCATGTCTAGGAATATGATAATGACCGCGTTTCCTGCATCGGCAGACACCGATATATGGTTTACAAATTACAATTGACACACCATGCAAGAGCGCTTACCAAGAAAACCGTGCTGCAAAAGGTTTTTAAGGTTTTGTGGCCCTAAGAATTTGACACTGGGCGCTTTACTATTCTTTCAAACATTCTTCGGCAGATTGGTGTATGGTTTATTGGACGATAGTTACTAACTTCCTGCCTTGAATCACTTTTCTTGCGGTGCATTATGATTGACTTTTTCCATTAGGGAGGGAAAGTTCCGGATAGAAGTGATAGCGTGAACAAATTTAGTGAAAGAAAGGGTATATCCTCACCTTTTCGCTTGGTAGCGGCTGATGGGATACCATCAGGTCCAGGGTGAATTGTGGGTTCAATAATACCTGATTCTAATCGGATACTACTAAGACCAGTCGAAATAATGCACAGAACTTTCGTTGTTTTCAACGGAGTAACGGGTAATACTGTGCTCTCCACGCTAAACGTAGCAGCAAAAGGTGAGTTGAAGAGTTCACATGTTTCAACAGGGTCATCAACAATCGTTTTATCTTTGAGAGTTATAACTTTTATGGAAGGGTCCCTCATCGAATTTCTCCGTCTCATCGGTTGCATTAGTCTCATGCCCCTTTGCCCACTACCAGGCGCGAGCTTTTCTTCGTAAATTCTTTTGTGACGGTTGGCACAGGAAGCTTCCCGCTTAGGGATACGGCACAGCTTCCCATGCGACAAGTACTCAGAAACATGCAGTTCATTAGTGCTGATAGTTTAAAAAAGCCAAGTCCCTGTTAAAGCAAGAATATGAGGGCTAATGTCATGGACCAGCTGTATAATTTGTGGCGGTCTGATCAAAAAACGGAGATAGCTAGTATAAATGCACTTTAGGACTACCCCGTTGTATGAATGGGTAAAAAAACAGACGGAAAAACACAAGGAATTGTTTGAGAAAGTAGTCCTACTAGTGAAGAGGAGTGCGTAGACAGCGTCAGAATTTCATGAAACGTCTCGTAGGGTATCGGTTACTTCAAAACAGCATGAGCTTATGTCAACGTCCGTGTGGGGCGCGTCGTCCGCTTTTGTTGACCCAAGGTCTCTGCCTTTCGGACCGCGATCGCTTTCTGAATTACTGGAGGAAGACTTGAAGTTTTGCACCTTCGAAAATTTGGGCGGGCTTGTACATTAGAGCAGAGCCTGGGTTGGAAGACCTACGAATAAAATGGTTTTCACGAAACCTTTTCGAGATTCAATTGTCGGGGTTGTGGGGAAAGATTTGTGGTCGGTCCTACCACTGTGGGCTACTTTTTCAGACCGGTGCAGCTCCAAAGACGGCTAGCCATCCAAAAAGATGCACCTGACAGTCCAAATGGCATACGTTTGAAGCGGTAATGCTTTACTCCAACTGTGAGCACCGCTTTATCTTGATCCGGTTGTTCGACTGGAACCTACCAGTGTTCTGTATAACTATTCTGGGGTTCTGTAGCTTATCGAAGATTTCTGTCACCGCTGGGACTGCTGCCACTTTATTGACCGTAATTTCATTGAGCCGTCCGAAGTCAACATAAAGTCGGAAGTTACCATTTGGCTTTCTCACCAACAAAGCGGGAGAGCTGAACGGTCTACCGGCTTCTCCAGTGATTTCCTCCTTCAGCATGTCTTTCACTTGTCACCCAATTTCCGGCTATATGTGCACTGGAGTTCTTCTGGGCCCGAATGGTCGAAGTCAGTCTGGCTTGATAGAGAGTTCGTGTTCAATCCAGTCACAATGGACATATGGGTCCTGATCCATGGTGAACAGTTTCCGGAACTTTCGTATCACTTTATTCAGCAACAGGTTGTCGCCGGTTGGTATTGTTTCGGGTGTGTCCACTTCGAGTTATCCAAGCTGGGGTTGGCGCTTTCTCACTAATGTAACCACCCCATACTTCGTTACGAATTTGTCATTCTTCAAATCGATCATGGTGTTAGCGCGTTTCAGTTTTCCTGCGATCACTTCGATGTCAAAATCCATGCTCTGGCGCCCAATACTGAGTAGTAGCGGTTTGAGTGGTATAGCACGATCGCCCCTCACTACACCAGAAACTTATGGGACCCATGGAAATGTTCTCCGCTGGGTTATGTTCTGTCCTAGCAACAAAACCTTTTGAGTTACCAGCGGATCCAGCCTTTCATCTCCCTACTCGATCTCTGCTGGAGTTCATTAATGTTGTATACCTGGTCCGCTGTTGTTCCTTGTATACATCAAAAACCGCCCTGCCCTTATTTCTACCAACGCTCTTTTTCATGCTAACAACTGAAAAATCTGGGACGCTTGTGACTGTCATGAAATTTCGGATTGACCCTGACCGTATTAGGTGGTTGCCGTATAAAACCGATAAATGTGCATGCATGTCGTTCGAAGGAGACTCCGGGAACCCATTCGTGACACACCGAGCGCAGTTCGTAATAGATATCGCGAATGTTTACTTCAAAGAAGACTCAAGAAATACTGCTGTTGTCTGAGTTATCCTCTTCTTATCACCACCAAAGCACCACTAAAAGATGATTTGGAACTCGGAATGATAAAACTAGCCTTCCTCCACTTTACACAGTATATATAAGACCATTGGTTGAGTATGCTAATCAAGCCGTATACGGTAATGTTGTTAAAAGCGCAATAATCACAACGCGATTACCAGTCCACTGATGAGGTTTTTGTTACCATATGCAGGGGTGAGTCTCAGGAACTACTGGAGGGCTGAATAATATTAGATCGTAGAAGATTCTGGGACTCAGCTTCAGGGATTTTGAGTTTTTCTGGTAATAACCTATGGGTGTGATCGACATTAGGTCGTCCTTTTGTAGTACTATGATGAAAAACACCATGTTTTACTTGTGACAATCGGTCCAATAAATTTATAAGACTTAGAAACTGTCGGAGCTGAGTTGCTACACTACTGGCTGGTAGGACCGAACGTAATCCTATTGCATTAATCGACGTAGCTTTCTGTGATTGCAGAGCGCTGTTGTGCTGTGAGGCGGTTTCCAATTTCTTACATCCGCCACGAGTCCATAGGGGGTGAAAACTTCGACGCTAATAGTTGGTTGCTGTAAATTTGCAACGGTGAAGATCCCATGGAACTGCCGGCGGGTACCAACGTCTTCAGTGAGTAGTTTCTCTCCGTAGGTCTGTGTGGCTATGCGGCCAGCATCCAACAGGGTATAGGACACTGGGTTGAAGTTATTTTCTTTGCCACTTGGTGAAATAACACTAACCTCAACGTCCACATCAATTAGGAAGTTGGGGACGTTGAGCTGTCGAATACATGGAACAGACGACATAATTACGGGAGAGTAGCACCGGAGATGTTGCTGTGGCCTGTTGAAATGTTGGCGCAAACTAACTCCGGCACTGGTAGCAGTTCCGAAAAACGACTTTTATTGCCGTTTGCAAGGAGAATACGGAACTTTCCGCCTAAGATAGAAACACCACGATTCGGACTTGAGTGACCGAAAACTTCTTTGAAATGCTCGATGATTACAGTGGTCTCAAGGTACTTCTCTGGTAATATTAAGGGATGCTTAATAATACTGGTATATTTCTCAACGTATCTGTGAGGAACACGCTCAGAAAAGCGTGATCAGTATATATATGGTAACATGAAACGCATTCCGTACTCAAAATTGTTAATTGTACAATACACCAATTATGGAAATAAAATTGCAAAACGGACATAATAATAGAGGAAAATGTTAGTTTATGAAGAAGCAATTAGCTCATTTGCTTCTTAAACGATAGTTCTCAACATTTTTACTGTTCGATAAGAAATGCTGAGTAGTTACATCAATTTTGCTTCACAAGGTTAACGTTGGCCTCAGGTTCAAGGTCGTGCCAGAAAAAAGATTTTTCAGGATGGAGAAACTGAACAGTCGAAGAATTTCCCCATTATTCGA
>JTDE01000673.1:200393-213368 GCA_014338405.1 Paragonimus skrjabini miyazakii
TTCGGCCTTGAAACACCATACCGGCGAACTACACAATTGCCCATTCCCTGAATCAGCAGATTTTGTAACGTGATCAAAGAATTCCAGCTACCACGCCATGCACGAACGTTTGCTGAAGAATCAATGCTGGGAGTGGTTCATAAGATTTTGTGATAATAAGAATTCTACCATGCGACATTTTATTATCCTTTCCAACACTCTAGAACAAATTGAAGTATGGTTAATGGGACGATAATTGTTGATGTCTTGTCGCGAGCCACCTTTGTAACGGGGCTGAATTATAGAATTATAGAATTGTAGTCACACAGTGCGGGTTAGAATTTTGCAACTCCTTACTAACACGCCGTAGACCGTTAAGTATGAACTGGTTTAATTTTCATAGCACACTGAAAATGCCCAGTAGGCTTCTTTTATGATTTCCATTGTATGTGATGTGTCTCTGTTGGATGATGTGACTTTCCTTACATAGTGACTGCTCTTTTGGAAACGAATGCTATTGCGCCAGCCGGATAATTTTGCCCGAGGTATTCTGAATTTTACTGATAGAAAGCCTACTTTTTTTCTGTGTATTATTCTTAGTCCGGAGGTGTCTGTTGTGTCTTAGAAACCATGCAAGGAGGGGCTGCAGTTTGACCAAGAGGTATACTTCTTTTAACTTAGAAATGAAGACTTTCACTTCGTTGGGACAGCTGCTGTGGGAGTATTACAGTTCGCCATTGAGAATTCAGCCGGCAGGTTCATCGCTGTTACAACACCATGCCAACTGGCTTCATCCCCGCAGGGGAAAGTAGGGCCATTTAACCAGCGAGTAATCTTTTGATATCCGCCTGCGGAAACGCCGCGTTGCACATCTGTCGGGTTGCACTTCGTGTCGACGTAACGGCATTGTTCCGGAATTTGGACTCTTTGAAGACGCTGGAGCAAAGCAGACAGATTATTCGGCAAAAGGTCGAACCCACAAATTCCATGGTACACAATATCTCAACATCATTGTGTACATTCTGCAACTAAAAGAGGCGAGCATCAAGTGCAGATTTCTTTCGACGTCCTGTTGGTCCCATGAGTGCAGTGTGTAGAGTTCATTCCATTTACCGGTCCTCTGTTCTATAACCCAATGAGCTGCAGTTATGTGTCACTCTATAGGTACGCCAACTTTGGAGGTTGAACAGTTCGAAAATTGAACAAATTTAAAGTAACCCAAGGATTGCAAGTCGTCCTTCGTGAAAAAATTTCGACTTACTCCCGAAAGCCTTTCAACTGATCACGCGCGCGTCTAATGCATGATCACCTCCGAATCGACAGACTGCATGTTGAGCTCCACTCCGGTTGAAATGAAGGAATTACACTGACTGAGAGTACTCAGTGTGGGTCATTTGGGCTGTCTATTTAGGTCCAACCCTTCTACCAGTGACTCCCGAATAATAGTGGCATCGAATCCATTGTCCAAGAACGCACCCGGGGTGTCGCAGCACAACTGGTACGATTGCCAAAGCTACCTGAAGACGACTAACGGGCATTTCTACTGACAATATCGGGAGCAACACTGCCGAATGATGGTTAAGAATTGTGGACGGATTACGGACGGGGAAATCGGAGTGCGGCACGCCCCGATGTCGCTCACTACATCCTTCAACTTTGCAGCCACTCAGCCATCTGTATTTGATCGCCATATGATTGGCTTTCAGGCATACGCAACATAACTTGTGTTCTCGCATTATATTTAACCTATCATTGACAGACCTCGTCCAAAACTCGGCATATCTATCGGATTAGTGCAAACCGTCACAAATGGAACAGCAAATAGGAAAGGTCAACTGGTTATTGATGAGCTGCCCTCCACTTTGTGTCAGGTGCATACCTTCCTTTTGGCTGATGCTGTTATACGTCGCATTTCAACATCTCCCACGAGCCTCAGATTCCATTCTGGACGCTATTTCGGCATACCCTGTACAGGGTGTATCAGCACGTTCCCCAACAAACATCACTAAGTCAGAGATTGAAGGTACATGATTCTGACAAGAAATAGTTAGAGATACTCCAGCTCGCTTGGGAGAAAGATGAGATGGAGGCCTTTTGCAATTGGTCCAAATGATGTTTAGACCAGAGTCGTATTCAGGCTATGTATGTGTGGCACATTTGTTAAGCCAGGTAAGTCGAGGCTGTCAAATCCCTAGGAGACATGTGATACACTGGATGGCTCATTTATGAAGGACCTGGTGACCATGTGGTTTCGACCAAAACGTTTGTGAAGGATCCTGCTGGCCAGAACATAACCTTCATCTGCATCCAACACATTCCAGTGTTGAATGGCGGTTTTGGCCTGACCGTTGCTGAATTGAATTCAATAAGTTTGTCGTCATCGATTGTCAGCAGCCTTGATCGCGGCCATAAATTCCTTTATGAATGACCAATATGATTCCGGGTTGTTGTCAACTCGTTAAATTTCTCATTTAGGTAAATCCAAATGTTGCTTCACAGCACGGATCATTACTTCTACAACAGAAGTAATCGTAAATAGTGTTACTTCAGTTTGATGGACATCGCTTAGAACCTGTTCCGTTCTTTCGTCCTCTTAGACTTGCACACACTATGACGTGAACTGCCTCATATTTCTTAGCTCGATACGTTTCTGCAGCCCTTGAGCACGAAGCTTCATCACTTCCTATTTACACTGTTTTTCCAAAGGGTCACTTCTAGCCAGTGGAGTTGAAGACTCAGTGCCATATCCCAAAAGCCGTGATAAATCAGGGAAATTAATATCTGCTACATCGGGACTTTTCATCTTGAATAACTTTGTGGGTGACTGTTAATCCCACAAGTCGGTACGACAAGTGTTCTACCGGAGGTTGTGCACCCGAGGTATATCAAAGTCGAAAGACTCTTCTGGTCAACCTCTGATGATTCCGTAATGAATAACACCCAACAAATGCTATAATGATTGGGAACAGGCATACATTCAAGATAGTATGAGGGGAATAGTCGACCGACACGTAGCGTGGTAATAAACAAAATATTGTAGTCGGCTCAGCGAATCGAGTGTGTTGCAACTGATAAGAAAAGTTGGCCAAATTGGGAGAAGGCATAACAAATAAACACGTCAACGAGAGTTACACCCATATATATGTGGAAATTTATACATCTAGCATGTTTTTTATGTGTAGCTACATATAGGTAAATATACGCATGTGTGTTTTTATGCACACGTTCATATATATATATAAATTCATGCATATGGATGTAAAAAACATGTAATATATATTTTTATACATATGGGTGTATACGTTACACACACAGCTGTTACCCATTTAATTCATCGAAAACTCACTTCCAGCAAATTATGTGTGTTCTACCGCTCAGTCGAAACCGGCTGGTACGCACGGGTCGGATTTAGTTGTGCGACAGAGCCTGTTGCTGAGTAAATGGTCACCGGCTTTATACATTATTCTGATTGGTAGTAATGTCGATGGTGCCTATTTGAAAGCCGAACAAAGACGGCGTTTCGTAACGGGCAGAAGCATATCTAACTTTCCTCAAACCCAAAATACGTGTGCAATTAGCATGGGTGAACCACCCGTGAAGTTACCGTCATTTACAGCTACTACTGTGTGCGCGGCGCGCACACGACCAAAATGAACTGTTTACAGGGCACTACCTCGGTAATTCTTCCTTTATGTGATGTGTCACTGCGTCCTCTCCAATAGTTTGCTGAAAAACATACATAGGTACGTGAATATTTGAGTTTCTCTTCGATTAGAGAAGTCCAAGCCCTTTCCTATGGACATCTGGGTTCTCCACGAAAACTCTTACAGAGAATATGCATGAAACATCCCAGTAAATTCGACCAGATGCGATACGTGTTGATGCAATCGTGATTATTACGTTTCGTCTGACGCTTCCTCCCATGTAGCATACAGTTATATCTATTTTAATCAATGAACAATTCCTTACACAAGGAGAGGTTCTTCACTGGATTGTATCTTCCTTGATAACAGAACGTTGAGAGTTGAAACCAGATCAGACCACCCATCTCACTCTTTCATTTCTGTGGGGGTTCTTCAATAGTCGGTGCTAGGTCCTCTGTTATTACTGATCTAAATCAATGATCTTCCGGGAGATATCTCCAGCAACGTCCCGCTATATGCCGATAAACGAAAAATCTGGAATGTCACTGATCCCAGTGCACTACAGATTGATCTTCACGCGATTAAGCGTTGGTCGGACGACTGGAGCCTTCCACTAAATGACAGTAAGTGCGCACATACGTCACTCAGTGAAGACTCTGGCAACGCCTTCGTGATTCATAGTGCACTCGGCACACTAGATATAATGAAAATCAATCTGAAGAAAGATCTGGGCATCTGGTTGTCGTCTAACTTATCTTTTGCGCATCACCACGAGATGGCAACGAAAAAAGGGTTTGCTACTCTTAGGATGATTAAGCGCACTTTTCCCCGCATAGACAAGAAAACGTTCCAAACGCTTCACGGGGTTCATATAAGGCCGTTCCTCGAGTGTGCTAATCAGGTCGTGTACACCGGCCTGAAGAAAGACATGTTGACTGTTGAGCGTGTCCAGAATGTAGCTACCAAATTAGTCACAATCCTAAGAAGTGTCGCGTACGAGTCTCGACTTGAAATTCT
The DNA here is from genome assembly GCA_014338405.1 of Paragonimus skrjabini miyazakii. Lineage (NCBI taxonomy): Eukaryota > Metazoa > Platyhelminthes > Trematoda > Plagiorchiida > Troglotrematidae > Paragonimus > Paragonimus skrjabini miyazakii. The sequence goes on from JTDE01000673.1 coordinate 205,034, forward strand.
TGATCTATACCCACTTGAATTTCGACGAATCCGCGGTGACTTAATTTTCACACACTTCCTCTTTAGAGTGGGCTTCATTGACCAGTTATTCACTGTAGCGAATGATGACGGTCGGCGAGGACGTAACATGAAGCTTTTCAAGTTTCGTCCTCGGACCTTTCTTAAGCGGCAGTTTTTTCATACAGGGTTGTTAACTTCTGGAACAGCCTTCCTGCTGAGGTCGTCAGTAGCGCCTCTAGCAACCGCTTCAAAACTTTGCTTGACTTTCATTTTCCAAAAAACCGTCTATGCGAGTAATCTTAGTTCATTCTATGATGTTAACCGTTGTCCAAAAGAGCGGTGCTACGCCCTGTTTTCACTGAATGTTTTTCAGATCAGCAGACGCCCGCTTGACAGTGAACAAGAGAAACCGACTGGATCCGACAACCTTGGGCCTCTGCCCCGAACCCGTGCATTGTAATGCGCAGTCGAAATTAGAGAACGCGCACAGACTGAATTTTAACTGTGCGGCATCGTGCTGCTGTGTCTTTAGCACCGTTCTCGTTTGTGTAAGTTTTTACACGACTTATTGGTTTTTTGGCTCCTGCTGGTTCCTGTTGTTTTCTTTTTCAGGACTATTGCTGGAACCCCCTGCTTCGGAGAAACGCTGTTGCCCGGTGTCTCCACGAATGAAGACTCACTGTTGGCGCGTGAGTGTCCGGCGCCGAAATGTTCCAAGTTGTACGAAGTGGGTGTTCACGAAATATGTGGTAAGCATGATGTGCTCAAAACCCTTTCATTCACTATGGATGATATATCCGTGGCCCTTCATTGTGAAGCATTGCTGAAAGAACGATCGGAACTTCCGTAATCCGATGTAACTTTATCGCACGTAGATGACGGTCGTCGAAAAGTGTAAGTTTTTGTTATTGCCTAGTAATCAACCACGGTAAACGGGTAATCATGTCCAATTTCAAGTTGGAAAATGACCACCCCCCTTCGAAGACTGCATTCACTACAGCGGTGCATTATGAGGAGCCTCCAACAAAAAAGGCTTTGACGCAGGTTCTTTAAAACTTCGTCTCACACTGCGAGACTGCATCAGCTTCCACCGGTACAACGTGTTTATCACCAATTGTGTTGAGGTGATTGCACTTTTTTAATGACAATATATGTCAGTTCCCCTACGTCAATCATGGACCCTCCGGATCCTACGTTGGAGAACTCGAAAAAAGAGGGAACACTTACGCGGATCCTAAGTAAGTGCGCTTCAAGAGGGTCCAAATGTAGATTTGTGCGAAAACATGAATGTCAGATTGATCAGACCAAGAAACGATGCGCGGGTTCTACGACGCCTTAACAAGTCTATATCAAGCGGGTCAATCAAGCGGGTGAAACGGACTTTCCTTTTCGTCTGCAAATCGAGTCAATTGACGATCTACTGTGTTCGAGAGTAGGCTGGAGGATGAACAACTGTATAATAAATTGGTAAACAGGGCTACCGATTCCATGGTTAATTTTCAGGTTGCACATCTAGTGCTTGCTGGTGGAAGCAGTCACAAAGCCTGTATTACTAACGCCATGAAAATTATAATTCACCAAAAACTCGTGGAGGACATAAACTTGATAGGTATGAATGGGAAGAACTCTTTCTCCGGTACATTGTTGGTGAAGGCTGTCGTCGGTAAAATCCAATTTTTCCTGCGTATTAACTTCTAGATGCAGCAATAAGTGTTCCGTGAGTGTAACGCATCAAGAAGTAAAGGAGCGTATTCAGCGGTGGTTCCAAAAAATGAGGCAGAACGTTCGTCGCAAGCGCAAACCACTAGAAACGTTGCTAGCGGCAGCTGACGATAAAGAGAGCTCTTCATGTTCCGCGCTGTAATTGTCCAATATATTTTTCCAGTACATATGATTATTCCGCTTGCGGCATACCGCCATCCAGGACGGTAGTAAACGGTCATGTTGGTAGTCTAATTTGGAACCGAAGGTTGGATATGGTAAGTGCAGCTTGACGTGCAAGGCGCGTGATCGCGAATGTAGTCTGGGTGTAGTTTGAGTGTAGCATTCTGAATGTTACATAAGCGTCACAATTTGTCCCATTGTTACGCTCAAACTACTCTCAAGCAACAATCATACTCCACTCAAACTCCACTCGTGCTGACTGAGCATTGCACCAAGGTCGGTCCCCGACTATAACAGACAACCAGAGTAGCGACTGTTGTCTCGTGTGTTTGCTGTTCGGGTATGTCCCCTCTTTGAAGGTTCCACTCTGCGTTTCAGCACATAAACAGTCGACTGTGAATCTGTATTTGCTTCGGACACTACAGAAATGTCGACGGGGATGGGATCCCAGGGTAAAAGTGGTCTTGTTGGTTACAATTAGGCGATTCTGCCAGGATTAGAGAAGTGCCAGTGTAAAAGTAGATGTGCAAAGAAGGGGAATTTGCAAACATACCAGCAGAAAGCTCGCAGACTATCCATGTTCTTTGGCAACATGAGCACGAGGCGGGGTGTAGAAGCGTTGCAGCACCTGCGACAGTTCTCTGCGAAGAGGGAAGTGGTGTAGTGCGCAGTCGAAACTAGAGAACGCGCACAGATTAAATTTTAACTAAGTAGCATGGAGGGCGGCATCCTTTCATATCCAGGAAAAAAGTTTTGAACGGCTTAATAATTTACTCGATTACCTTGAAAGGAAATTTTCCCATTGGGTGTGCTGAAAATCGGAAGTGGAATTTGCACAAGCTCAACGGAATTTCCCACCTCACTCCCGATGCAATCATCAACGGATCACTCATTAACTGGAACCATACTAAGTTATCCACCAGACTGTCCAAATAACTTATCGTTGTATATTGCCTATTACCTGGTAACGCGTGCTGAAAGCAGTCTTTCTCCTTACCTCACAGACACTATTCGAAGACAGGCAACCAATACGGACATTGAAGGTCTTATCAATGCTGTCAAGAAAGTCTATTGGTGTGTACAACTACGTTAATATAAATAAATATGCATGCATTTACAACTTTGCGTTCTTTGTACATATGCTTTGGCGGGTTGTCTCTGAAATAAGACTCAGTGGACCTCACTATCCATCCGCGAAACCGTACACGTCTTATGGTTTGAGCACCCGTGAGGCTGCCGCTGAAATAAGACTCAGTGGACCTCATCATCTATCTGCGATGACCAAACGTACACCATTTAAAACTAAATGAAAATCAAGTGGTGAGTGACCCTAAAGAGGGTCGTGGATTCGTTCTTGGTTGTCCAGAAAAGGATATTGTTCCGTGGAGTTGAGGACTTCACATGGGTTGCTCAATAGTCTCGCAGTCCACGCAGATGCAGTCGGTGTGTGATTGACGGTAGCTGGCACACGGACGATGGTACCAACGTGTGCACTGACAGCACTGGACCCAGTTGATGTTGTCCTCGTGCAGGTCCACGGATTTCAAGGTCATCTTTCTTATAATGGACTCCTTCATCTTTGTTTTAAACCGTCTTAAGCCACCTTTTGTAACACGCTTAATGCATGTTGTTTCTAAAAGATTGTCTACTACTACAATCTGTGGCAAACTGTCGTCAGTAACTCGACTTCCAAGTGCGGTCGTCCAACGCCCCATGGAAACTGGAGACGCCAGTTTTCGAATAGGCAGGTGTACGACTTAGTTCATCCTACTGGCACACCACCTTGATATTTGGCGGGATCGGGGGGTTCATGCTGTTACGATTTGATGTTTGGTAAATGCTACGAGGAAGGATACTTGAATTAGCGATCAAACATTTCCTAGCCCGTTTTGAATGTGGCTCTTCCATTGGAACGGATAAGCTGTAGTACCAGTTATCGAGTGGTCGAACATTTTTATCCGGCCACAAGTTATCGAAAGACTTCCTACCGCGTATTTGTACAGACTTTCGTCCAGGGAGTGAACAGTGCAGCATGAGGTCCGGATGTTTTGACAGTGACTCGTTCATTCCACGATGTGTAGCTACATGCTTGTTATTGTTTTCCCCACTCGGACAACCCAACGTCACAGCTACATCTTGGCATGCGTCCCCTGCATTTCTAATCCTATCCGAACACGAATGTACTAGAGGGATGGGCATGCGTACTACGGATTCAGACATCTCAGTTGTGGAAACATCAGCGGGGGCCGTATCAGGTAACGCCCATCTACACTTTTCCGCTAATATTGCTATCGGTTTGTTTATCACACGGAAAACCGTCACCATATGGCTGCATGGCATTAACCACTTGGAAAAGAACCAACAATTGCAGCTAACATGTTCGGTAATAACTACGTGAAGCATTCGTTGTTTGGTACATCGATCATTCAATATCTCTCTTCCATAAGCGACGTCTGCAATTTTACTACTATTATAGTACTTAATGAAGACACCTCTGACATACTCCGATAACGGTTTCAGAAAGGGTGACAGGTGTTCGTACCTCACAGGAGACTCAAACAATTTCATACGTTCTATGCCAGCCGCACACAGGCAATCAGCAAACATACTCTTAGAACGTTCAGTAATTTCTGAACAACGCATACACTGTCAAACGTTCACAAACTGCACTTTGAATATGCTTATTCTCGTTCTCCACTTTATTAGTTGTATAGTTACCATAGAGAACGGTCCCCTTCAACAAATGAGATGCCCATCCTGATTTACAGACCAGCCACGTTTTACTGAGGTACTCGAAGGCTTCCTTACCTACAGACTTTACGGCTTACAGTGACCTGTTAAACTGTGATACGTTTCCAGTGAATACCATATTGCGCGTCCATTGATAGATGCGGTTGATTTGGCACGTATCCAAACCTGCCAGGTGACGACAGCGCCGACAGACATCATTCATTAAATGAAACCGGCAGAATACTGTGGCACACCTTGTGTACATCTCACGGACAGCTCGCCACTGCGCGAATGAACGATCAGTGACGAAGGTTTGAACGGCAGACGTGCATGGCAACATCTTCGACATACGTTCTAAAGCAATTCTGTAGCTGGCCGTCGTTTTGTTAGGCATCAATGCGTAAGAAATCTCACGCCTACACCAGTTGCATCTACCACCATGGCTTACCACAGTATGAAGCCACCATAATTAAGCTGGTGCGTGGCGTCAGCTAAAATTACATCGGTATATTTAGGACACAGTTGGAACGAACCTTTGGGGACAAAGGAGGCAAACCGTAAGAAATTACCCCCTAGCAAAAATCAAAACTACCCCTCTACTTTTGGTAAGTCCCGCAGCATAACAAGCTCATTACGAGGATCCATCTTACCTTGTTTTTCTTACGTAGGTTGCGTTAGTCGTTCGAATTCATCGCGATCCCAAGCTTATTTTTGACGTACACCTTCATCTCTCGCGTACCCTTGAAACTTTCCATCATCTCTAACATGTTTTTCTTCAGCTACCGGCAGACGCCAATTTCTGGGGTATATACTAGCCCGTCCAACTTGGAAGCGATATGAGTGTTCCAAGTTTGCCTTCTCGATACGATATGCACCACAGTGATAGTGCACTACTCATGAGGCCTTGCAAAACTAATCAGCGAATCTAAAATGTAACATAATTACGCCATAACAATATATTACCGCTTGCCAGCTACGGTCCTACGTGTACAGTGCACGCATTTATACACCACACTTCTGTAGGGACAGCCTGGCGGAAATTCTGTACCTCGGTGTACCTTGGCACTTGCCGCCGTCTGAGAACTGTTTATGAAGAGACTAGTGCAAGTTTCCCGTTGAAATTTGACCATATCCTCCGTGTATTCTCAAACCTGAAGCACTTCTCTTTGAATATTCTCCGGAACACGTCTTATTCACCGCCATGCTGATTCACCGTACGGAAGTGATATACATATCATGGACCATTTAAGCACAACCTAGATGCTATGAAGTTCGGTTCCATCATATCCACGGTTTTTCTCATATCATTTGGGAAATTCATTTGTACCAATTGCTTCATCGGAGTTTACAACTTATTTATGCATGGAAGGATACCCACTCTCGTGTAGCATCGTGCTGTTGTGTCTTTAGCACCGTTCTCATTTGTGTAAGTTGTGTACATGACTTATTGGTCCTTTGGCTCATGCTGGCTCTTGTTCCCTTTTTCAGGACTATTGCTGGAACCCCCTACTTTGGAAGAACGCTGTTCCCAGAGTAGCGGCTGTTGTCCCGTGTGTTCGCTGTTCGGGTGTCTCTTCTTTGAAGGTTCCACTCTGCATTTCAGCATATAAACAGTCGACTGTGAATCAGTACCTGCTTTGCCCGGCCAGCAAAATCCCTCAAATTACCTCGGTTATTTCTGAAAATTATCCGGTAATGTTAGAAGTGGTGACCGAATATTATCCTATAAATTACTCATAGGTTAATTTACCCTACAAATTACCCATTTTATATATTTCAATTTTTTCTCTTTGTTTTCAAGAAAACACGAGCTTTCTTTAATTCCACACATATTTCGCCGCTTATACTTATGGGAAGCTACTTCGTACGTTGTCACTAACATAACACTCCGCTGACTTAAGGCGAAATAACGGAAAGGCGTCTCACGCGACAACAAAATTATGTCATTTATTGTGGAAATATGTTTGCATTGAAACATGTACAACCGTCATCGGATATTCAGTGTTGGCGTAGTACTTGGAATATTTCCGTCACGTTTGCCCGCGTTGTTTGGCTAATGAGCAAGTAATCCGTAATTTAGATAGAAGATACAGTTGCAAGGGAAGGTTTGAAATTCCCTATCTTCGTAAATAATTGGGATAAAGCAAAAAAGAAGCGTAACAATCTTACAATATTCTTTTCAGGAATTCCAATAATGTTGCATATATTTGCTAGTTCATATTCAATAACCCGATCATGCCATCCTGAAATTGTACAAAATTCAAACGTCAGTCATGATAATACAAGTGTTATAGATGTGTTTGAAATTCTGTATCTTCGCAAATAATCAAGATTGAGCAAAAGTGAAACATGACAGTCTCGCGGTATTCTTTCTTGGCATTTCAATAAAACTACCTAAAATTGCTAGTTCATACAGAGTAATCTGAATATGTCGTCCTGAACTTGTACAAAATGCAAACATGAGCCATAATTATACGTCTCATGTATGTGTTTGAAATTCCATATTTCCGTGTAGACGCACTACAACCTTAGAGTATTTATACTTATATGTATGTGTACGCCGTTTTGAATTCTGCAGCAAAAAACTACAAAATGTACGAATACGAAGGTGCATACGCAACCGTAAAAAATTTACAATTCAAATAAAAAGTATCTCCAAACATGGGCGCCTAACACAGTTGTGTATACACACGGAGGTGCCCGCGGTGAAATTGGAGAAGTAACTACCCACTTTCCAACCACCAGTTAAACGGCTTTCGAAGTGTCGCCCATCGGCCATTACATATTCCGACCACCATTTAAACAAATTGCGCATCAAAAAGCAGACTATAAGGATGAAAGAAAATGTAACAACCTCTTTGAAAATTCTGTTTGCAGTCTAGCTTTGTTGGTTACGTTGTCTTTGATGGCCTTAATAAACTACGCCAGGACAATGGGCAATTTATAGGGTAATGTTCCCCGATCATTACCCACACAGAGTCATTTGTGCTGACTGGATGGGCACTATAGTATCAATCGCAGTATCGCTGAACTAAACTGACCAATAAAAAATCTACTGCTGTGAGCCCATATTCCGTGGTGCTGTGTTGCTGGTGGCGTTTTGATTTTCGTTTATGTAGGTCGTGCGTATGACTTACAGAGCCGTAGACTCATGCTTGTTTGTGTCGCACGATTTTTACAGCACTGTTGCTGCCACCTTTATTTCGGAAGAACGTTGTCCCTCGAGGTCGTTACGTTGTCCAACTGTTGGTCCACAATTGTTACGAACGTTTAGAGTAAAAAGACCCGCTTTCATGTAACATTAAGCCCTGCTTATTAGGCTAATTAAGTTTTTGTTCTTCGTCTCTATTCATCATCATTCATTAAATGAAACGCAATATACTGGCGCACCTTGGGCAAACCTTGCGAACAGCTGAAGCTGTAGTGATCGCTACTGCGCAGGTGAACGATCACCAGCGATTCAGCGATTGATACACGGGTTCGAGGCAGGGGCCCAAAGGTCCCGGATCCAGTCGGTTTTTCTTTTTCAATTTCAAGCGGGCGTCTGTTGATCTGAAAGGCATTCATGGAAAACAGGGTGTAGCACCGCTCTTGGGAATTACAGTAAATATCACAAAACAAGCTAAGATTACTCGTATAAAATGTTTTTTAGAAAATGTGAATCTAGTAGTGATTTGAAGCCGTCGCTAGATGCCCTACTGACAACCTCAGCAGAAAGGCT
>JTDE01000674.1:22239-36726 GCA_014338405.1 Paragonimus skrjabini miyazakii
AGGGAAACAAATGCCACTGCAGGCAAAACATGCAATTCTTTACGTGTCAGTTCAACGCAACTGTGGTACAGGACATGTTTGTTGAGAACGATGCAGTAGAGAACGGTGAAATACGGTTCGACATACAAAACCACGGGATGTTGTGAACTGAATTCTTGATGGATATTTCCAGTGAGATTTACTTGGAAAAAGACCACAAAACATGTTGATGCAATTACAATTGAACAAGCTGTGTTAGGTGTAAGCCGAAGCTCTTTTTACATGTAATGGGTTTTTCTGCTTGCTTCTTCTACAGCTGACAATTTACATTCCGAGTGATGCACAGGAACATCTTCCGGTATTTTGGTCATATGTTTACTTGAACATTTACTTGTTGGAACAAGTGTAACTCAAATCAGTTGCTGTTGACGTTCTGTGGAGCACCCAAGGTGTGTCTATTCACAACGTTTTTTTGGAGAGCTACTATTTGTCAACCAGTTGGGCAATCTGACTGTTTATATGCAAGCAGCTGTGAGTTCGATGTTCACGAATGCGCTCAAGGATTGTTGGAGTTGTTTTCATGCCTACCATCGATGGACACACACGCATTCTGGGACATATGTGAAGCGGCTAATTGGTGTATTTTAATTGTTTCAGCAGGCTTTCCGTCCCTTGGGCGAGTCCATGACTGTTAGACATGAAAGATAGAGTACGTGAAACTTTAGTGACAACGCAATTATAAATAAACACAAATAAGTCATATATGTGGTGAACAGCAGATGTGCGGCAATGAAATATAGATATGTGAACCTGGTGCAACATTAGTTAGTTACTAACATGGATTGAAAGACTTACCCAACCAAAAAGATAACAACAAGAATGAAATTCATATAGATTACACATCACCCACAATTGATCGCAGCTGTCGCATTCCCACAGACTTTCCAGTCGGCCCCTTTCGAAAAGAAGCAGTAGAATCGAGCACTAGACTTCGAGTTTCTTCTCGAAAGGGGCTGACTGGTGTCTGTGGGAATGCGACAGCTGCAATCCATTGTGGGTGATGTGCAATCTATATGAAAATCGAAATCCCCTACTACTCATCAGTAATCGATAATGAAATTAATTAATTGTTCCATCCCTAAGTTTATATAAGAATGATGTCCAAGGAAATATGTAGACGACAAGTTAACGAACCGGTTTGGTTTGACTATCCTGTAAGATAATTTTTTCCGGTTTTCGCTTGACAGCGTTTGCAATTGTTCAGCTCATTTTGGCAGATGCATCTATATGAAGATGAAGGTTTCCAAACAGACTGATAAACCAATCTGCGGACTGCTTCTGGTATGCGCCATATGCAAATCATCAGAATGAGTCTTTGTTGACATCTGAGCTTTCCATCAGAACACAGGGAGTATCGAATGTTTCTGTAATCACCTAAGTTGAGACTGCTGTCGTGCAAAATTGAACTTTATAACTGATAGCTCTGAGATCGATTATATCAGAGGGGAATGATTCGCTTTCTGTAGTCTACCCGGACAAAATGTATTTGAGAGAACTCTTGAGATGTTAAATTTAGTCTATTACGGACAATTGACAATGACGGCTTAAGTCCAGTGATAGACTTGCTTATTTCATAAGAATTTGAATTCAGGAAACAAAACAGCTACAGAATGAAAGAGAGAAACCCTTTACAGGACAGGATGCACTAATACTGTGAGCTATCAAGCTAACGACAAAGGTGCTCCGAAAATTAAAAAATGATTCAGCCAAGCCCCATGTGCTGTTAATCCGAACAGCTACTAATCTTAGTAGTGGACAAAAATGTATGGTAATCAGTCACCTCAAAAATCGACAACTGCCACTTGAAATTCAGCAAGGGGAACTAATTATGGAATGCGGGTCGGGTAGATGCCTTTCCTGAAAAGCGTGTACCATAAACGGCAAATCTCGAATCGTCTAACTGAGTAAACGTCAAGATGAATCGAGCGAAGCCTCCGTAGGAAAGAGGCGCCGAGAAAACCTGTGAAAACTGCCTGAAAAAGTGGAATATTGAAACCGTAGTTTCAAGAGAAAGTTCCGGGAGTAGATAGATTACTTGTATTGCTGAGGTAGAAACCAGAAAACTTATAGGTGGAAGTTGTTGATTATCAACCAAGAAAGCTTAACCAGTTGGAAATGTGCAATACGATCCATACAAAATGAACACAGATTAGCATTGTCTATCGAAATTTGGTTAATGATATGAGAAATCAAAATGACGTGCATTAGCTATATGTGAAGCGGTCGCGATTGGAAACCTCTCCGTTTTTCGTGAATTCAACATCGGTTTGCTCACAGCTTGGGGCTTCTGTATATGAATTAGTACATTAAACCCAAACAGTAAGCTGATCCAATCTCACATACACTATACAGCTTAAACCAAACCTCTTGTGTTCTTTGTCAAGTTCAATCAAGGTCCGCCTTGTACGCAACCTCTGGGTTTCTTGTTTCAGTGCTGTTCACTAATTTCATGGTTATCAATTTTCATCCCATGAAACATGTATTTCGAGTGAACTGTGCATCAGTAACTCATCCAGAAAACGGTTCCCAGCCGTCCTTGCTAATCGACCATTTCGTTATGCTGCAATACGAAACCACCTCCTTTACTTAGCCTACCAAATGATTATAGCACACTATATCACTTGTGCGAAGTTATCATTTACTTAGGTCAGGCAACTCGATGTCATAGCCCAAAGCCATCATTCCTGTCGTGTTGCTATTCGGGTGCAATGAGCACCAAGCTAGACAAGCAATAACAGCGGTTGAGGGAACTCGTGACTCAGTAGAAGTACATAGTATATTGTCCCATTTACAAGCTGTAACATTCTTCTTATGTGCATGGACGAATGAGTCGTTGCTCGTTGAAGGCGCAACCAATCGGAACGCAGCTTGAGTACTAACACGAACATGGCATACACAGGTGGCCCTGAGTCGTATACAACTCCCAACCCGATTACGTGCACCAAGATGTGGGCACGCATACCCTATCAACCATTCGTTTGTAAGCTCACACAGGTATAGGACAGTGTGAAGTTTCACTTACCTGTAAAATATAACTGTCATCACTAAATCAACTAAGGTGTGGCACACTGTTATCGAGTTGCCAGTAGATAGAATTTACAAGAATACTATGAAAACTTGCTTGCACCCCACTCCCACAGTCACTTACAGCTAACTGATTTGTGATTCGGACGGACGATTATTTACTGATGACTTCCTATTTCTAACACATATGAACTAGCAGTAAGTTGACCTCACAGATTTCGCTAAATCTGTAGTATACGCTTAAAAATTTCAGCGGTACTTTATCTGGTCAAAAAGATGAGTGGACGTCACAAGAGTATGTGAGGCAATTATTCACTTGAAGTCGGCGTCACAAAAGGTATGTATACCTTCATATGACGTAGTCGCGTCGGATCAAGTCGGGTGACGCTTTGCATGTGAGTGTGAGTGACGTAAGGCGGACAAGACTGCGTTTGTCTTGCAGGCACTGAGTTGTATAACTCTCTCGCTATCGTTCAGTCAAAATGGTTGTTGAGTATTTTGTGTGTATCTGGAGGTTTCTGTGTTATAAAATGAACACCGAGAATCATTTCACTGCCTTCATAATTAAATAAACAATTTGATTAACCGGCTTTGAAATTAGGTATATAATTTGCCTGTTGTACACGCTTCAAGGCCGCCTGTGTGCCCCACACTCGTGCGGAGACTCAAGCTGCGTTCTGGTTAGTCACGTCTTCAGCAACCAACAACTCATTCGTCCACGCACGTAAGAATGAAGCTACTGCTTGTAAATTTGACAATGCAGTACAAACTTCTCCTGAGTCACGTGTTCTCTCTACTGTTGTCAAAGCCTGTGGGGCTTAACGTTGATTGAACCGGAGTAGGAATACAACAGTGCCCAGTTATTTCGATGAGGTAGGTTGGTACAACCTAACTGAGGTATGTCGATTAGGAGGTCGTTGACGCAACAGAGGTAGAACGCTGCTCATATGCCTACCTGAAGCTTGCGGCAAATGAAAAACGAGTGTTGTGTCTCCATACAAACATTGTGTATTGCCTTCGTCTTCACTTCCGCTTTCCGACAACTGTCAGACGTGACGGTAACCGTAAGCCAATATCTGTTAGAGGCGCCATTTTTGTCATTTCGTAAAAAACGACCTAAATTAATAGTGCTGACTAGGCAAATGTATATACATCTAAGACTAGTATTCGGAGTATGTGCACAACATATTGACCACATTCTAGACTTTAAAGAAAACTTGGGCTCAAAATATAACTTATTTTCATAAACTTACTCCATTTGAATATAACCGAAGACTTCAGTTTTTCTGAGTCACTCGGTTTGCCAGCCGTAGACAATGACGTCAAAGCATTTAATATCTGAGGCTTTGCGTTGTTGTTCATAAAGGTTAGTGATATTCGGTCATTTTCTTAAGAAAGTATCTCAACTAAATTCAGGGATGAGATAATTCCATGCGTTGCAACACGTTTCTTCTGAAGTCATAAATTAGACTGTCGTTATCTGGAGAGTTTATTTAAAAGCACATGGAAATTTGTGTGAAATTCGTAAATAAGAGGAAAACAAATCAAATTCAAGCCTAGATAGAAAGCCAGGTTTTAACAGACCAGCAAGGTCACTCTCAAAGAAGCATGACAACATTAAAACATTGGAATTGCTGTTCAAACGGTAGTTCCATGAATGAACTGCAGACATGCTCTTTTAAATTTCCGTAGATTTTCACGAACCCAGTAATGCGGTTACAGATTGGTTTTTTCCATCCGTTAACACGGTTTAGTGAAAGTCATTTCTTATTATAGCTACAAAGAGTGGAATTCTTGATTGCGATCAGGATCGTCAAATACGAGGTGCCGGATTTGACTTTCCTTAAGTCGTAAAAATGGATTCGGATTCGAAATTATCTGAAGGGATCCTGTGGGTAAACCAAATTTCTCAAAATGATATTTAGTGTCCATCATTTTCGTAAACGATTACTGTAGGTCTGCTAAAGCAATGGCCGACAGTCAGGTTAGTTTGGGTTAGTGTTTGCTTTTACAGTTATTTGATTGGCACCGAAGCTGCACATCAATTCCGTCTTATATTTTGTCACATCAGATATGTTGTTAGAAATGATCTCACTCCTTTTAATAATGTGAGTGCGTTCGCATCGGTGCACCTTTGATCAGCTTGACACAACCATATTGATCAAGAAACAGCGAGAAGAAACTATGCAATACAGAACCTCTGCAAAAACTTAGTTATATCGGCTATTGGTTGCACGTAATCACTCGCAGATTCGTTATGTCACCTCGAAATGGCAACTGGCCAACATTTTATCGACTTAAAATGACTGTGGTTTATAATTTCATGCAACGCCCTTGCATCAGAGTTGTGGAGCAAAATGTTGTCGATCGTCTCAATTGTGCATTTCTGGTATACAGTTATTGCTAAACAAAATAAGTAAGTTAGTTTTATTTGTCTGAAAACAAAGTCTGCTAATGCGTGTGAAGAAACAGATTCTCACGCCTTCGTTGATGTAGAAAACGCCTGAATGTCTGCTTGCTATCAGCTCGTAGGTATTACTGAATCCAAAATAGCTTGTACATATTTTGTTTGCTGTTACGGTAGGGTATACGTTGAGATGCAAAGACAGTGTTTTATCTTACTGTTTCTCAGTTTGCAAGAATGGTTCTTAGCATAGCATTCAAATTTGGCAAGCAATCGACGTTGTTATTACAAAACGGCTTCGTGCCCGTGTATCAAACCAACAGCAGAATACAAATCGAAAAGTATGAAGTGTATTTATAAGGTTAGCAAAAGACTATCGCATTACTAACCTATACCAAGCGTAATGCGATTTGAGATAGATGAAGAACTAATAGGTATTTTTTTACTAAAGAACGACAACCAAATGAATGGATGCATTTGAATGAACAAACAGTGGTTTGACATAACGTCATGTGGTTTCTCAAACTGCCGACGTGCACTGGGGAGTTAGTGGAAAATATGACAGAGGTGAAACTATCAAACAGCTGCTTAGGCGTCGCCTGACTAGACTTATTACAAATTAGTGTCTGTTGCCTGTAATAGGCGTAGTTTATAAAATATTTGTGTATTTCGTATAGATATATGTGAAGATAGTGAGTAGTTGAAGTTCCGCTGAGAGAATATCGATCTGGATAGGACTGTCATTATTAATCTAGTACTTTGTGAGAGACGTCGCGTCACCCGCTGTCGGGTTCTTTACTACGACGATCTTTGGACCGCCCGAATATACCTCTAAAACTAAGTTAGTTTTTGCTGAGTAGTCTTGATCATAAAAAGTGAACACGGCTCACTGCATCCTAAGTTGGATATGATGCCTTCCAAATTTCATGCAACGAAATATTCTGTACAACTAATAGATAGTGTTGGAGGCTTTTTAATTTTAAAGGGATTCACGTCGTAGTAAGTTGGGCTCAAACTAGATTTAAGCCAGCTACAGGGGCCGTACCCACTCAACAATACACGTGCATTTAAAATAACACGAGTCATACGAATCCGTGCAGAAGAAAACTAGAAATAGATACCATGTCAACGAGATTTTTGCCGTGAGCCCTTTGTCAACCACTTCAACTTTTACGTTGAAAGCTGGTTCAGCAACAGAGTGATGCCCACTATATAAGTGAAATTCTTGAAAACTTCCCTGTCTTGATCTTTCCCTCTGAAGCACATAGATGGAGATTAAATCTAGTTTGTTACTTGGCGTGAGAGTCGCCTACAGCCAACGGCCAACGGATGAAACATATTTTCATTTCGTTCACGGTAGAAACGGTTACATGCGTGCTTATACCTTGACGTCATGTTTAATTTTATTCCGAGTTATGTTACTGAAAACTGCAAAACCATGTTCCAGAATTGCAGAATGACCGCTGATATGCAAACGTGTGGACACAGCACAGTGACTGGAACGGTTGACTGCAAGGAAACCAGTGTCTTATGCAAGCAGTGGTTATTCAACGGATTAATAATGTGCTCATTTTCAATCAACCATCCGATGTTAAGCATGATGAACACCCAATTGTGAGACAGAGCTTCCGTCACATTGGCGTTTTCAGAACATGCAGGATATTGGCTATGGTGCTATTAATAACTGGCATATTCAGTGCAATCTTTACGTGGACACCTAGTTCACAAATATACAACGAAGTACTTGGTATTAAGCTGAATATATCAGTCATGTACCGCGCCTCCTACTGATCCGACGTTCACATTCACACATACATACACGTCATTTAGACGACCCAAACTTGCAGCCGAAAGACTTAGGTTTGTTGACACACTAATCAGTTAGATACGTCATCGCTGTTGAAACGAAAATGTGACCACAAAGCTGCCAGCTCGTGAAATCAGTCTACGGGAAACGAATGCAACAACAGTTACATTCACAAATGCGTCTTCAACTTGTTGCTTTTATATTTGTTCTGACGCCGTTGCGTTAGGCTGTTTAGTGTTTTGTTTGACTTCAACTTGTGCATATTAGAAAAGGATGCTCACATTTAGTTTATTGAGCTGCAAGCTAGCGATCTATCGCGTATAAAATTTAGCTTAGTTGGCATGACATTACCAGAAGTATACAGGATGTTTCGATCTGTGATTTATACAGACTTGGTAATTTCCATAAAATTGATGCAGATTCTCGGCTTAGTTTACGTACGTTGATCTTTTGACATTGTGCGACATCGTATTCAACCGAGTTCATTCGGAAATGATAAAATCAAGGTGAAACTTTCGAGAATCACACTCAGGCTTCTTACTGTGAGTTCCATCGAACACATTTTAAGGTGAGTGATTCCGTCAGTGTCTGATTGTTGAGAGGATCGTATATTCCTCAAAATAACAGAACATTACCGGACATAGGTTGACTACAGTTCACATTAGTGTTATAGTTTCGTAAATAGTAGCACAGTTAGAAAAAATTTCACATTATTTTGTGGCGTATGAAAATGTCCGTTTTGCCTCGTAAGCACACACATACACCTCCACCTGTTCATATCAGGTATACAAATTTTGTTCAGGTGAAGTCTGCCAGATGAACAAAGCACTTAGTCTCGACAAAACTAATCAAGTTACGACAGACTCAGCTGATTCGTCTACGGGGTTCTGTCTGGAAATTTTGGTTTGGAAACCTGAGAAGTACCTCCTCGTTATTGACTTTCAGATGTCTGGTTGAAAGTGACTGCAAAAATTCAAATGCTGATCCCTACATTTTGACGGCCTAATGAGTAAAGTGATTATCGGCAATGGTGCAAAAAACTAACAATAAATTTTAAAAACTACATAAGTTACATTTTCTTGCGGAGTGATTATTTGATTCGTCCAGTTTTGTGGCATTTCTATATATATACATATATATATATATATATGTATATATGGATATCTGGAATAATTTGCTAGTGCAATCGTTTCACTGCTGTTAGGATGGCTGAAAATTTCTTCTCATTTGAAAACAGACTCTCACGTGATAATTCAGCAAAAAAAACATTTACCTAAATTTATCCAATTCTCTTGTAAAAAGAAATTATATAGATCAATTCAACTTGAACTGCCTATTTTCAATTGGTGATTTTCCAGTCGAAATAAGCCGATCGTCATTCCTAGCACAGACGTTCCTTAAACGTGATTAAGTTTATAATATTGACCTTTTAGTTGTGTGGAGTTGGCGCCTATATCAGCTTGGCGCAGTTGAAAAATTGCCATCTTTCCGTGGAAAAAAGCTCATAATGGCTATTGGATAATTTGTTTTACTCTATTTGTTTGACAAACTCCTCATACTTTGCTTTAAAATGTGTGTATTATCATCATTTTGATTCGGTGCCTTCATTGATCTATTTTCACAACATCTACAGGAATAAGTTTGTCATTTATTGTTCACCAATTGATTTTAAACACAGCTTCCCGCTTCACCAGGTTGAGAATTAAACATCTCTGGAATATATGACACTTTTCCTTTGTATGATTTGGCAATCCATAATATATTTTTGTGATATTTGTAGATACTTTAACATACAAGCCAGTCGTCTTTACTCTGATTGTTCGTCACACTTGTGGACCAACTCTAGGGCGACGTGGAGACACTGGTGGACAGCGTTCTTCCGAAGCAGAGGTTCCAACAACGGCCCTGTAAAAGGAAACAACACAAACAATTATGAGCCAAAAACCCAGTAAGCCATGCACACGACTTACACAAGCGGAAACTAAGTCGGCGTCAACAATACAACAGCACACCCTGTTATGCAATTCAAAATTAACCCGTGCACTCCTGTTGGTTTCGACCGCACCTTACAGTACTTTCCTAAAACTAACGTTGTTTCACTGTTTTCTTCTGTGTTTGAACTCACCAGAAGAACTCACCAGAACTCACTCAAGAAGCACCAAACCGACAAGCGATATTCGTGGGACTGGTGGCTAAATGAGCAACAGATCCGATTCGTAACCCCATGGTTCACCGTTTGTAATAACAATCAGACTGCCTTTATCTAGTGGGTTGGAACGGAAACAGACAAAGCCCTGGAGTGTTTGTCAGAAGGAAAACATTACAGAATGTTGTTTTCTACATTTAAAACCCGTGTGGACGTAGATTGTGCGAACTGGCAATCTGAGGTGAGCTTTCCTTGTTCACCCTTAATGAGCGTGAACAGATAAGACATTAATCTTCCTTTATGACAAACATATTTGCTTAATAAATGCATTATTGGACACCAGGTAACCAGTTTGTTACCATCAGCTAATCATAATCCTATGACGCACAGCCGCTTCTTCAACTTCAGTAAAAGTGGACATCCGAAAATTTGAGATAACTAATGAGATATATGGGAGTTTCTTCGAAAAACCCTATAGAAACATTCAACCACAGTCATGTGGTTCAAAATGCAACGCATAACATAAATTTCAATCCAATAATTTAATATGCCATATTGATTATTTTAACGAGAAGCTGAGTGAAATGCAAGGGTGTGTAGTACATAGTTTACAAGGAAGTAAGTTTATTTTGCATACGTTAGTGGAGGAAGTTCAGTTATTTTAAGATTGGTTTATCAATTATGAGAAAGTGTGGCTCACAGAAAACATCTTCGAAGGAAAGCCATGTATAGTAGAAGTACCCGGCTTCAGGTGTAAAAAAAGGCCTAACACTACGAGTTATTCACTACAAAATGTTGTACCAGTCCTAAGATATATATGTTGCACCGATTGCTACGCTGAACGTAAATATGTATACATTCGTCTGTGAGCGAATTGTGTCAGAAGTGAACCACAGGAATCAAACTGATTGACACTCAGTTCAACTGTTTAAATATATTAGTAATGTATAACCACAGTCGGAAGTTCCATAAGAAATAAAAGCGCGTCGAAAAGTATCGTTTTTGCGTCTTCATTAGGCTACATACAACGGAATAAGTACAAAAGTAGCCGTCAGGTCAGGAATATTTGGAACCCAATACAATGTAAACTGATGTCATTTGTGGACTACATACATGCTTACTCTGGTGTGTCAATTGTTCCAACGGCGACAGGCCATGGTGACTTCAATGCTTGAACAAATGACTTCTGCGCACAGAAGTTAGGGTCTCATAACCTGATTACAATAGCCTCCGCGGCGGTTAGGATACGACATTTTGTACGTCTGATGTGAGCAGGTGTGGTGTAGTAGATTGTCTTAAATGAAGCATCCACTTTGATTCTGTGACCTGAGTCGACTAGGTGGGCCAAAATTTCGCTGCAAATCTTTCATTGTTGTCCGGCCGTCAGCTAAGCAGGATGGTGTTCACGTAATCTCTCTGATAAGCGCCTTGTTATGCGATCCTTGTAATCTGCTCCACAGAAACAAAATAATGAGTTGATCCAAGATGAGGTGGCACTAATGGGCACTACATTCCTAGGGTGAAGATGTGCAACTGGATTAGAGGCGAAGGATAGTACTCGTTGTGCAGAACGAAATGTTATACTCAGAGTCCTGTAGAGCTTTCTGGTCAGCGATACATTTAGTGATCGAGTCTTGTATGTCAGTATCATATATACGGTCTTCAGCTGGACAGATAATTAACGGTCTTGCGGTTTTCTTTGTTTCATATTCCGAGCTAGAAATTTATCCGCACATCCATCAGCACAAAACAATTCAGATAAAAGCTGGAGCTGTTTGTCTACCGTACCGTCATTAGGAATCATGTAGATTCGGTTCGCTAGAAAACGTACCAAATTCCGTTTATTCTTTGATAAAACAAGGCTGAGGAAATAGATATACTGGCCATTCCATATGTGCTTTCCATAGATGCCTGGTTGAATCAATCAGTTGGATGTGTCAACGGTTCAGCCTCGGGAAAAGCCAATCTTCCATCCCGCCTTCCTTCGATCACCTGCGAAGAGGGTTACCTAATGATAATAAGCAATCAGTATTAGTGTTGCCGTCGGCGATAACAAAAATATCAACCCATGCAGTTTATAGATGACCCACTATTCCATCAGTTCTCTCAGCTTTGTTTGTTCATTCATCCCCGTAATGATGTCGGCCAGCAGTCAGCCCATTGCGACTTCATCCTCTTGGCGATATATACTTTCTTTAAAATGAGATTGGATATATTGTGTGCTAGCTAACAGGAGCCCCTTAATTTGAAGCTATGTCGCGTTAGTTTGTTGTGGACTGCTTCCAAATTTTCAGCTAACCATTGCACCAGTGTTTGATATGACCAGTTTGTCATATCTGAAATCAGACGTGGGGGCAGGCCATTCATGTAAATTTAAGATAAATTATAAAATCTTCGTATAGCCATATCTGTAATCCACGAATGACACTAAATTCACACTCTATTTGATTTCACGAAATCTCGACTTGACAACTATTTTTATATTTATTCCGCTGTATTTGGTCTGAAGATAACACACTGAAAACGAGCCTGTTCGCCACACTTTGACTCCTGATGGTGCTCATTTGAACGATGAGTACAGACTCCGCCACGATTTTAATATCTCATTGCATACTGTTTCCATGTCTCATGTATATTCTACATGTATACTATATGTCAGGTATTCAAATCAGTATGCCGCTTCGTCTTCGTGCAACTTGCTTTCTGCTTTCACTTGGTCAATGGTATTGTGGTTTAATTGTGGCAACTTGCATTCTAACCAGATAAAAAACGAGGACTAACTAGAATTACTCTGACATTCGAGAGGAAACTTCTTTCAAACTACATCGAATCTAGTCGAAAGAAACCTGTTGTGAACAGCTGCTAATTTTAACGTGCGATCGAGACCGGCAAGCGCGCACAGGTTGAATTTGAATTGCGTTAAATGGTGTGCTGTTGCGTTGTTGACGCCGTAGTTATCGTTTGTGTAAATCGTGTGCATGGCTTACTGGGTCTTTGGCTCCTGCTTGTTTCTTGTTATCTCCTTTTACAGGGTTATTGTTTGAACCCTTACTTCGAAAGAACGCTGTCCCCCGGTGTCCCTACGTTGCCCCACTCTTGGTCCGCAAGTTTAACGGACGACCTGAGTAAAAAAGCTGGCCTGCAATTTACATTGAGTCAATGCATGCGGTTTTGGAGCACTGTTTGTTCCACTATGAATACAGCATTTGTCACCAGAGGGGATTTCATTCTATAACTGATCTTTTGCGTGACGAGCAGCTTGATGCATTATCACGGTTTGATTCAGTTATGAATTTATGATGAGAAGAACCAATAGAGTGAGATAAAGATAGTCATAA
The DNA here is from genome assembly GCA_014338405.1 of Paragonimus skrjabini miyazakii. Taxonomy (NCBI): domain Eukaryota; kingdom Metazoa; phylum Platyhelminthes; class Trematoda; order Plagiorchiida; family Troglotrematidae; genus Paragonimus; species Paragonimus skrjabini miyazakii. The sequence goes on from JTDE01000674.1 coordinate 34,998, forward strand.
ATTCGTTATGGTTCATAATTACCAAATTCCTCTATCAGTCATAGGTAAACATGGATTGCCTTTCAGTAAGCACTGAAATATCTGTCCCGTTAACCAAAATAACCACCTGTTTTTTCATACGTTTCATTGTTATTCTGTACGGATTCTTCAGTATCAAACTGACAATATCACTAATCGTTTTTTTGCAAAAAATAGGCGAACTGGTGGACAATCAATCAACGGGTTGGGATAGGTGACTGGGTCTAAGGAAAGGTTAGGATCACATATAAGTTCCTCTAAACACGCCGAACTCGCTTAAGGCAATTGATTGCAGCTGTTTCGACAAACCTTAGGAATCTTGAATTGGAATAGTGTAACAAGATTTTGAATGCACGAGCTGGATCGGTAACACGACCAGCGGTCACGACGTTTGTAACGATTGGCGAAGCTGGTTGTACATGTGGTTCAGCAATATCACCGTTCCCCTGTAACACAAACTTTGTACTCATTCCTTTACCGTGAATATTAAGCATCTCTTAGTTCTGTCTGTGTACATTTCCCCGCATTTAAATACAAAATGGTAAAAGCTTGAAATTTAACAGATTCATACCGACCCGACATAAAACAAGACCTGGTGAATACGCTGTTCACACGAGCGGTTAGCAGAAAATCACCTCACGCCAATTCTTCGTTTTTTTGAACCGGTTTTCGTGAACCAGACCATACCATGGATTTAGTGACTTATGTTAACTCGTTGACTGATTATTCACCCTCTTAAATGCCTGGTACGAAAAACTAGTTGATGTCATTGGAAATTCGGCACCGACCAGGCAACACAAAATGCTTGTGTTTATCATTTTTGTATTCTAATTGTTTTGTTCAGTATCCTGAAGAGGACTAATCGCTTTGTCTTTTTTATGTTCATTTACGAAACAAACAACAATTTCATTTTATGATCACTACTGAGGCATGAACAGGCCACAATTCTTTACTCTAAAGATAAACGTTTTAATGTACACCAATAAACGATATTTGGCAACTCAGCGTTTCTCACAGACCTTGGTATTACATGTTAATGAGGCAAGCATTGAACAACTGAGTCGTTTTTTACTGCAACGATGATTATTTAATTTCTATGAAGAACAGTAGTCACAAGACTGTATTGTCATTACATGTATATGAATAAACCTTGCTGAAAATATGGGTGTGATAATTATAGACGAATATTGAAAGGAACATGTTGACTGTTGAGTCCAAGGGATACTATCTCTTTCAAACAATTAACCACTTCTTTATGATTTCTGAGTCATTATATTTACATCGTTCACACAATTTCAATAAAGGGGTTTTTCTTTAAGCCCCTCAAAATGGATGATAGGTATCGTGGGACAGAAAAACGGATATATCTTCTCGGCTGCTGCCTGATACTGCCAACAGATGAAAAGTGTCCTCACTCTACTTGAGATTTTGCGCAGCTTGATAGAAGAAAAGTAAACGAACCACGAATAATGCGTAATCAGTTTAGATATCACTGATTCATTCTTTCATTTGAAAGTACTTCACACGAGTTCCTGTGAGCACCTCATGGAACTGTTTCACTGTTTTCGAACATGCCATCAAACGTAGAAATGGAGCATCAAGTCGGATTGTATATTTGACTAGGTATTATTTTTGGAAATTTGTGGTAGTCATTTGTCACCAGCAATTTGCTTACATCCACTATGTTTTGGATAGTATTTGGTCATTCCGA
>JTDE01000674.1:36826-105229 GCA_014338405.1 Paragonimus skrjabini miyazakii
AGATGCAGGTTAGATCCAGTTTTACAAGCTCATTCACGATCTTTGTTATATTGTAGGCATTGATCTACGTGACACACAGTGACCTAGTATATATGTAACATGCGAGCCGGCCTTTTTTACTCTGAATGTCTGTAACGCTTGTGAACCAAATTTGGGGCAATGTAGAGATACCGGGGGAAAACGTTCTTCCGAAGTAGGGGTTCCAGCAACAGTCTTGTAAAAGGAAACAACACAAACAAGTATAAGCCAAAAACCCGGTAAATCATACACACGGCTTGCACAAACGGAAACTGAAATGACATCAACAAAACAGCAGCACGCTTTATTCTGCAACTCAAATTCAGTTCGTGAGCATTTGCTGGTTTCAACCGCACCCAGATCCCAAACAGGATGCCTATCAATTACCCTACGCACAGCGGCCACTAACAAGATGCGTACATTACACTAGTTCACAGATTGTTTTAGATTTCACCGAACATGGTTTTAGCATGTTCTCGAGTGCCGGTAATCATGTAATGTCTGTCCGAATATAATGTGTAGAATGCGGTCAACAAAACATCGGTCGCAGAAATCTCCAGTGAGAACTTGGCGATCTCTCGACATTATGATATTTTAGCTCTAATTAAGTAATCCCGCTATATCCCGGCAGAAAATATCTTCGCCGATTTATCATTCGTAGGAATTCATGCTATTCACATGCTAGAGACTTAGAACAGCAGTAGGCTTCAATAATGGATACCGTCTATACGGTTGAACGGTACTTTCAAAAGCGTATCTCTATTAAAGTGACTGTGTTCGCAAGTCTGAAAAGTGCACTCGTTTAAATCTCGAGCCGGACGATTCAAGATAGCCACATTACACCAGCTGTCCTCGCTTGACGTCACTTGTGATAGCATATGAGATGCGGAACCGGTATAAGTTGTAGATGATGACAAACACTGCTGGTGGTGCGACTCACTGGGATCTGGGCTACATCGTCACTAAAGGTGATTGGGTTCTGTGGGCAAGATTTTTAGAAGTGCCCGCACTTATCAGGTATTCTACACACTCAATGCTTGGTCCCATTACTTTGAAAATTGTTCGAAGCCAAGTAAATATTAACAAATTTCATAAAATTTGAATTTTGGTGATGCAGAATTGTAGGATCTTCCACAATGTAATGTGTTTGATAAGCCTTACAGGTGTGCAATGACGAAAGCCTAATGTGGAACCCAGTTTACCAATCGATACAGCCGCTGCACAGCTGGTAGTACTGGTCGAGGTACTCTTGAAGGTCAATAGAACCAGCCATGATCGGACATATGCAACTTCAGTCTGGAGACGGACAGAAGGATCTGGCTGCAATACTGTTGTGTTCATTGGCAGAAAACGCGATTAAGAAAATATATGCGCAAAGGAATGCGAAATTGGACCATGTTTAGATCACATTCTGATGGTCTTATTTTGTGAGGTGGGTCATTTTCTGACGTCCTCCTGAACGCTATTTTGAAACACATGAAAACGGAGAAAGAAATCTAGAACATTTAATCCCCTTATGTTTGTGCGTATTTTAGAGCTATAGTGATGGTGTTTTGTTGCGGGGCATTTTTAGACCAATACGGTGATTAGTGTCTGACAAATGTTCCGTACCTGATAAAGGAATGGTTCACGTGACCCATCAAGCCTTGCCGTTCATCATCCATTTGGGCAAGCTGTCGTTCTTTCTAATATGAGGCAACTTGTTCCATCTGTCTGATAGGTTTGCGTATCACGCTACTCGTAAAAACATAAAATGAGACAACAAACATTTGGAATTCATTCCTTATCGTGGCGTAATTTGTGAAAACAATTTCACCACTATTAAGACTGTATTGGTTTTTGTTTCAATGATTAGCAAAACAAAAACAACTGCATAACAATGTGACCGGCTAAATAATAATATTACGGATTAGTCTGAGTTATTTTAGAATCAAACTACTGCATACTTCTATAGATCCTTAGTAATGGCTATGCTTTTCAGAAAAAAGAAAGGTGAAAAATACAAACCTTATTGAAAAAGCATAAATATACTGTGAAACAAGACTGCTCATGAAAAATCCGAACTTCAGCTGGATTCTAACCTGCGACAGAAACAGTATGCTTGAAAGCGGCAAACGCTATACCAAGGGAACCAGCAGAATGACTCTCCAGGCAGCATCTCATGAATATTCTACTCCGAATTCCACCAACGCCAACGGTAATCTTGCTTTGTGGCGGGACTTTTTGCCAGATTGCTACCTTGACCTGATGATATGCAAGAAGTCGATCGTGACCAAGCCCAGTTACGAATGGTGGCCTAGAAGATTGACTATCTTAAGACAAAGTGAATATAGCAGCCAGTACACCAAAAGATGGTGCATACTTTTTAATTACCTCTGGGGCACTGCCTACTAAATGAGAGAAGGCTTCTCATGCCTTGACAGGCAGAGGCTGGACTCGTGTGTCAGGAAACATTAGTGACTGAATTAGGAGTTTTACGACACTCAAGGTCGACCGGTCTAGTATGAGCACTTCGTAAGGCATCTGGAATTGGGTAGGTTAGGAAAGGAACAAAAACAAAAGTGAGATCAGAGATAGATCATTCCATTCAAAGCTGGCATCCCCTATTGCAACGGAATGTAACGTTCTTAGAATTATATGGAATCACTGATGTTGACAGACTGGTCGGAACAGCACAACTTCCAGTCATACAGACTAAAGTCAGGCAGCTGTAAATGATCTCGAGGATAAAACTGAGCGGCTGACGGCAGTGGAGAAAGGTTTGAAGATGGGTCCGCAACCAAGGAAAAAATAGCGAGATCAACAAAGGAATAAATGTCATCCAAATGTTGTTTTTTGTGTAAAAATTTAGCCACCACGGCTTCCATTTTCTCAATAAATGTTTTCTTAGAAATTTCTGGGGCACTTGGTGGTCACAGGGTCACGATTAACATACTGATCGAGGAAGAGCAAACGATTCAAACAGTTGTTTCGGGAGCTAATCTGTTGGGTGCAAGTAGAATGGATTGGTTGATTGTCAAACCAAGTGGTTGAAGTGTAATTACGGTTTGGATGTGTCTTATGCAAAGGAAAATAAAGTGCGTTGAAATTCTGATAGGTGTTGCCTGACTCAGTTCGACTGGTCGATAACGTGAAAGAATCGATAATGGATTTCGATCTACTTTGTTAGCCGAATAAAAACATATTTCTAAGGATGAGCAGGTTACTTGTCAATGATGCTGCTGGGAAATTTGATGACGTGGTAGCAAAATGGCTATATCGGGTAAGCAGGGTTATTGTCACGTCGTTACCGATATTGACTCCGCAAGATATTGTAAACGGTCGATAACGCATGGTCCATGGAACCGCCTCGATCCCAAATGCAATCGACGGACAAGTGTCAATGGAAACAATAAATAATACTAGATAGTTCAATGAGGGATACTAACAAATCGAACCATCCGGGTATCAGTGACTGGAGGCAGCGATTCAGTTAGGTATTAAACAGACTGATAATAAGCAAGAGAAACACAACAAACCTTGCATGCGATGCCATGTGGAAGCCTCAACTGTTTACTTACGGTAAGATGAAGATTATGTGATGCCAAGTGAACCGTGGATGTTATAACCAATGCAATTCAAATTACTGTAAGTGTCGGACTGGAAACGAGATGGGTACATAGGGTGGGGGCTTACAAAAGAAAATTTAGCCGTCCCACCAGTGACAAACAAGTCATTACAAATCACGGAACAGTTTAGTGTTCGACATACCTGCGACCAGATGAAGAATGTAGACCACTACACAACGAAATGCCATCTAGCTTGATTCACGGAAAGCAAGGTTAGCTGAAAGAAACGAACACAGGCACAGCTAAAACCGTCCCCTATATGCGTGGACAATATAATGAACTCCTTATGACGACGCCCAATCTAAACACCTCCACAACCACTTTCAACTGCCTACTTCGCATTTTGGACGGCCTGAATACAATGGTAGTGCTTGGGATAACAAGGTAGCATTCTCACCCACGGTACTGTAACAATCAGAAAAGTTAGGCGCAGTGGTCTGAACAAAATGACGTAGCTGACCTAAAGTTAAGCAGTATGTAATATCAAATCGGCTGAAATATCGATGTCTGTTCGAGACGCATAGTTTAAAACGGGAAACTCGGCCACTACTCGTGAAATCGAGAATTTTCAAAACTTTTCGTACCAAAAAATAGAATTAATAATTATAGGTCCTACTGAGAATCGTGGGTTGTACTTCAAAATTCCATCTGAGGCCCTCTTGTTAATCAGTAGCATCATTTTAACGGCTGACCTTTTTCCTGAGATGCTGGTGGATATTTTTGTTTCTGTGTGCGCATTACAATCCCCATGCAGTTTTTACAACATCCGTGTTTTATGTGACCACTTGTCGACGTGCGGTTCACTTTGGTGCTGGAATATTTTGCGATATATCACAAGTAAAGTCCATTCTGCCCATTCCAAGTGAGAGTTCACTCGCACACACTATATCGTGTTTACATAATGAGCGATTACTTTTTTTATGATATTCTGAATTCTAGTAGTGCATGAGTTGCGTATCCCGAATTAAAGAATTACGATTATTTCTTGCCAACTCAGTGACTCTTGTGAATACCAGTACAAATCGTAATAATTTCAAACCACATTGCAGGTGAACATACATACATGTATCCGTCAACGAAGTTGCAACAAAGCTGGTATAATACGTTACAAAGCTTACGGAGCTTGATATCAGTAACCAAAACTGTTCAAAGAGAGAGCGAGGAGGACAATACTTTCGTTGTGTTTCATTTTTCATCACTGAATGATCGTGGTATTAGGCCAATTGTAGTGAACAGTTGTGCGCGTGAAGTTAGAGCCTGTATGAATTACGCGTTCCGTGCCACCTATATGTAGATGATGGTTTTGCAAGCAAATTTGAGAAATGTGATTATGGTTATAATCATGTTACGGCGAAACGTGTTTCTTCGTGTTTAGCCATTGATGATTGAATGTATGTTATTGGACAAAAAATGGATTCATCATACATCTTGAACATCACAGAAGAAGTGAAACAGAGGTATAAAACGGACATTTTCTTTATTTTTGTGACTGTACTAGAACCGTAATGATTGCGGTTTCCCACTTAAATAAAACTCAGCATGACTGACAACGATTTAAACAGCTGCTGTACTACTGACTACGTTTAACTGCACTATACCACATTTTCACTTGGGCACGGTGGTCAGAGTCTATGAAGTGTTCGGAGATTGTTGAAGATATGTCCACCTGAACTATCATTTATCGCTGTTAGCTATGCGTTCCAAAAAGTCGTAGAACAGTTATGTATGAAGCATTCTCTTAATTCTGTCCGAAACGTTCTTTACGAAAGTAATTGTGGCTGCTCATTTGCGTCAGACAGAAAAAGAAAGACTAGGAATTTGTCTTCAGGTGAGTTAGTCATAGAAAACAGTTTTGTTTGTTTGCCAATCATGGATAACGGGTTGGTAGCGTCTGGTTGAATACCGCTGTGAACAATTCGGGGTTTTTATACCAAAAGCCCTGAAAGTAGATTTATTCTGAAACCATGATGTTTTTATAGGTTTTGTCTGTCCTGGATATGACATTTAGGTTGCAAAGACTGATATGGAATTGTCAGAGTATTTTTCTCGAAATCGTCTTGATAAAAACGATCATTGGTGGCTATATCGTACAGTAGGTTGTCTACGGATATGATAGGTGTGCGAACATTTTGAGTAGTTGTGTGAAGGTAGCTGCCAGGCCTAGGGCTGTTCGTTCGTCTGTATTTGACAGTTGCAACTAGTGTTCTTTTAGTTGCTGTCATTCGTAAGCACTTCCATTATTTCGTTTGGAGTGCCACCTTTGGAGCCTAGCTACGCTTAGTCATTTTTTAATTTTTTAAGTGGGTAATGGTCACATGTAAAAGCCAGAGCTAAGCGGACATTTGTTGTGAACATTTCTGTCTACTCTTATAAGACGCTTACTCACAGCCACAGTAAGATTACCAAAACTGGCAAGCGGTGTCATTGAGAAAATTAGTACAACTATAATTCACAGGTACCCGGTTAAGTAAAAATGAAGTCACTTACTGTTAACCACGTTGCAGTGCATCTATTCAGCTGCTCAATTGAGTGCATCACTGTTGAGTGAACGATAAAGACCAATTGGTTGATCCGTTTACTTGTTTTCGGTTAAAGGCAGGTTGCATAAAATGTGCTGGTCTTACATTAGAAACTGATGGAAGTAGATCAAAATGTCCGCAACTCGTCACAAATGTACTTTCCTTGGTTTGACGAGATAGAGGAAATCCAATGTTTGAGTCATTGTAAGCATCTCACGAGCGTCAAACAGAAAGACGATTTTCTTAAGACAGCTTATAAGTTTAGTCATTTTCTATTGGTAGCAAATATTTCACGGTGTAAGCGAAGCGTTTTAATGTTGTGTGATTTGAGTATACAAGAAGAGAGAACCAGAATACTTTAAACAACTTTTTGATATGATAAATATAGCCGTGTGACATATAGATAAGAATAGAGAGAAAACACATGCCGCTCAAAAGAAACTGCCGTCTTTTTTGAGTTGAAAGATTTTCCACCACAATTTATATAACTGTAAAAACAAATGTGTTTCCATTAGCTTCAATAAAATAAAACAAAAAGTGTTTGGGAGGCTTTTAGATTATTTTAGACCATGTTAAAATGTTTACTATCAAAACAATGCAGAAATCACTGTTTGGATATAATAGGTACTTGGTATATGTTCAGTTATTCAGGAAATAACCTGGCTCACTATCAGACCAACAATCGTGTGTACGCCAGTACAAGTACCGCTGACGTGAACGTATTCTACAACAAAGCTCAACATTACTCACTTGTTTGAGCGGTTGTCTTCATTGTATCACCAGAGATTGGTCAGCCCGAGTAACACATGCGGAAAAGATGAACTATTTTCAGAAGGACAACGACCTGGGCTCTACAATGGTCATTTTCCAACTTTTTATAACAGTTCAAATTTCCTGCTCATATCTCCCGATTATGGTTGAAATAAGTGAATTGGGGAGATCTTAATACGTAAAGTTTGTGTTTAGCGACAAAACGAAACGAAATCTCTGGGGCTCTTAGCTTCATCGGGACAATTAAATTAACATTTGGTGAGAGGTATTTCTCACGGCTAGACTTGTCGAACAGTCTACAGCGTCTTGTTGCAATAGATGGTAATTCTGTGAGTTTGACACCCGACCGATGTGTCATAACCCTTCAGGGTTTTACTGTATACACGAAAATCTTACACAAGCATTCCACTTGGCTTTTACAAATGTTCCGCTGCTGTTACTACTAGCTGTTTATCACCTCACATATGTTGATAGTTACATCAGTGTATGGTGTATTAACCTGCCCGGCATTCCTTCGGCCTTAATATTTCATTGGCAATGTATTTTGATCTTTTCCCGCTCAGGATGCCTCTGATTTGACTGGAAGCGTTTAGTATTCATCAATCAAAAACTTCTGCCTACGTTACTTCAGCATAGGTCTCACGGTTTAATGAATGATTTATTATGGTAGCGGCTTTATGGAATTGAAGAGATTAATGTTGCTTTACTGTTTGATCCCGTAGTTTGCTCACTACTCTGATATCAGAAACAGACATTATTTAAAATCAATTTTTTTCATTTGCGCAGAAAATAAGGATAGTTTCATAATTATTTACATTGCGTTGGCTGTTGCTTCGATTGGTAGAATGAACGGTAGCGCATTACCACGTCAGCCTTCAAGTAATATTAATGGTTTTACTCACAGTAGTTTTTTAATGAAGTTATGGTATATTTTTGTGTTCTCCGTAATCACGCTTTTTATAAGATAAAGAGAAGAAAAATTCCAAACATCAGTTGAAAATAAAACCAGCATGATGATTAATCCTCCCATTAAAACTAAGCAGTTGCGTGTAAATCTTTCAGCAACCCAAGTCCATTGACGTAGAAAACACAAATATATATTCCTGAAGGTTCTATTATGTATGCGGTTGTTCGATTATTCTGTTGACAGATTTTTTCGGGCGGTTCCGAAAAGGTTGTGTGTTTGTCAGTTAATGACTGCTTGCTGTTGTTGTCTTTATAGATAATAGATAAGATTTGCTCTAATTCCTAATTTGATATGTTGCTTCCGGAAGTTCGGGTGGTAAATCGGTGTAAAAGTGAGTAACTGAAATTCTCCAAGTTGGAAATCACTAAACTTAAGAGGGCTGACCTTTATCAAATGTTATCTCTAATGTCAATGGGGTCAGTTCCATGGAAACCTAAGTGCAATTAGAAGGAGAAATACATATGTACACGTTTTTTCTCAAAAACTTCTCACAAAAAGTAATTCCATAAATACTAAACAAGCAATAAAATTTATTCCAAGGTAATATGCCCATAAGAATCGTGTTGACAACAGAGACTTGTTACTTCAAAACTGTTAAAAATTACGCAATCGGCGTTGCAATAGTGCAGCTAATGATGAATACTTATTTGTCCTGTTGTATTGTACTCTTTCAATATTTTTGTTTAAATCTCCAGTTGTAAATGCGGGATAAACTCTGCTTATTCAAGATCTCTTCATCAGTGATCTGGGCAGAACTGATGCATGAGTAATCCTCGTTCACATTGAAATTACCGGTTTCATCTGATGATATATATATAAGGAAATTGATCGGTAATTGCTTGTGGCTTTAGTTTGTATAAAGAAACAAAAAATGACCGCTTTGAAAGATACAATGTGTGGAAAGTGAATGTACGTTTCAAATGAGTTGCATGAAACAAATACTTATTAACAAACATGTTGTGATGCGTTGAAAATAATTCAGCGACCGACTTTGTTCAAAACCGGAACATTAGTGTCATTTTGTCGGGAAGTTTTTGTCGAAAACATTTGCGTATTCTAGTCTTTAAAATGTGACTGCATCTTTTTCTGAAAACTTCGTCTGCTCATCGAGCAAATTAATGCAAGACTGGCATGATCGGTATAACACGTTTTCAGGTGTGTTGATGTTAATCGTGTAACTCATGGCGCTGTTGTGACCACAGAAGACGTTCGCAGTGAGATGTTGGTTATTGTAAAGTATCCGTCAGAGACATGTAAAAATATAGAAAAACAAACATCAAAATTACTTCACATAGCTGATGTATACTCATTTTGCTGTCATTAATGCAGCCAGGTTTTCTTTGATGACACATCATGTTTACTGTTGTTCGAAATCACTGTTTCCATGAATGATGTTAGTTTTGAGTATATGTTCGAAAGATTGATACAATCTGCACCCAACTTATAATTTCTGTTGGCTACTTGATATCGAAATCAAAAATTAGGGTGTGGATAAGTTACTTGATAGAAATACAGGGTTACTGATGTGACGAACAATTGCTGTCGATCATGCTTTCTGAACCCAACACAGTTACTGTGAATTCATCTGGACATTTTTTTGAGATAAACCGCAAAATCCATGAAGTGCTCGTGTACGTGTAAAATGTGAAGTGAATGCTAGACTAATGGTATGAACTAGACTGAAAATTAATTGCGCGTTACGCCAAACGAACAGCATCAAATGTTTGTGTGGCAAGACTGGCGAACTGCTATGTAGCCAAGGAAGTTTTAGTGACTAGACGATTTTTGGGTGGAAACTCAGATCAGGTTTCCATAGTCTGATCGCAAATGATTCGTTGGTCTTAAAAATGTGCCAACGGATAAGTTTAGCTACGTCGAAAACGCGAAGTGTTTTCGTAATGTCCACGCAATGATTGATTACGGCAGCGTATACAAAATTGGATGATTTGGGGCAACCGCAGAATATCGCTTGACCACTGTTATAAAACGTCTAGCCAAACTACCAACTTCGTCTGCAGCACAGCAGCATTAAAAAACTAAACATCTGGGTATTGAATAATCGCGGAGTTTTGTACTGCCTTTCGACTCCATAAATCCAAATGAACGTTTCATTAGCGGTCATAAGTCTAGCTCACAGGTTTGAACTCTGACCCTATCTACAGATGTACAAGAGCAGACGTGAATTTGTTCGATCTTTGGATGGAAAAACTGGAAGAAGGTGTACTAGTTAACTGGTTTATAAATACAACTGTGATTGAGTGAAAAAAGAGAAAAAAGTTTGGGATAGGTTTGGGTGACGTGTAGTTGGAAATGAGAAGCCAAAAACGCCAAAAGAATGTTTCTTCGCCAGTAATTGTGAACAGCCAACTAACGGAAAACGATTTATTAATAGAGCATAGATTGTATGATTAATCTTTCCCTAATTATTTTGTATATGTTTCCACACAAAATCGAGAAAAACATGGGGAGTTAACTGGCATGAAGCTCAGATTTCACAACAACAAAAATGAGTTGAACGTCCCGAAGAGGGTTTCAGCAGAGTTAAACGATGTCAGCTAACGAATTGACATTTGCTTGATCAGTGATGAAACCTGAGATGCGAAATCTTATGGATAAATTATGACAGTATTGTGGGCAAATTGACGGATTGAGATCCAACAGCGTTGCTAGAATTTGGAGTACATACATTAATTTAGTTGTGTTCTGAAACTTATCGTGGTACATCATTTACTCTTTATTGAAACGTTGTATAGGTTTTATGTGTGTCTGATTTGTGTCTGAAGCAATGAGTGAACGAAATGCAATTACCTATTTCCCTTAGGAATTTCCCATTAACAGTCGGATCAAGATATCGTTTCCTAATAGAAACCCGTCTAAGTTGTTTGAACTAATTACTGCCGACAAAATTTATGAGAAAAACAAGGTTTATTTTATCATGGTTGCTGAAGTAAGCATTGTCCTGCGAATGTCGTCTAAGACTGCGCTTTTACACTAATGTCATTCAGTGTTGAGTTTTTGCCATTTGAATACAGAAAACTTTACGTAACGCTACTTGAATTTAACACTGTATTAATAACGCTTACCTCTGAGTTTACAAAACAATCCCGTGATTTCAGAGGGTCTAGTTATATGCCTGCGAATTCTTCACACTCTAGGGAATATTGAGGTTTCATTTTTGAACCAGGTTCCATTTTGGGTCAAGCTATTCTACAGGATTTCCCCACTGTAACTGAAATGATTGTGGAGGAATAATTTTATCTAGTCTTTTCCTTACGTTCAGCAAGTGTTATGCTGATGAACTGTAATACCGGTGTTACATACTTGCATTTTCTGAGACCGTTTTGATTCTGTATGAATCAGTTATGCACAACCAGTGTCAAGCTATATGTGCTCGTGGAGCATTTGAAAAGCGTGAATCTCTAATTGTCTCGTTTTTTTCATTTGGAAGTAGGTCCAGTGTTTCTTTGTCCAGCTTTGAACAGCAGAATTGGTGGCAAAATGTTAATTCTCACTCAACTGCCAACACAGAGTGTAAAATTTTGCATGCAAATATTCATCCACTTGCTGGCATCCAGTCGTCAGCCGAGAGCGAAAATTGACTGTTTCTTTTCTTAAAAACTCAATTACAAACTGGCATGTTATTAAGTGGAGAAAACTTATCCGTTTGGGTTGGCCCACTGTGAAGAGCACTGTATAACACTACGGCTATGTGTAAATGTTTGATCGATGCATGCACAAACTTTAACCATATCGAGGGTTGTCCTGGACATCCAGTTGCACTCCCACAGATTACAATACATACATGCCTTTATGGATCAGTCTTAATTTTGTTCTTTTTTCACTATGGTTATATCCGTATGAAGCTTTAGTCTGTCGGCCTTCCTCTTGCTTGCATTTGGCTTTCCACTGCTTATTCTTACAACTGTTTGCCTAACACTAAAATCACTGAGTACGCACTTCTGTCCAGTTAACATATATATAACGAAAATAAAGTCATATAGGCGAACATAAGGTTTTCGACAAATTATCTTCAGGCCAGTACAATTAGAACACTTTGTACTGCCGAGGCGATTGGAATCAGGCCGCTTGACCCGGTATTATATCATCAAAAAACGGTTTGTTCATGCGCTGCACCTACCATGGCCACAAATCCACCGGATCGATGGCCAACCTGCGCGGTCAAACCAATGGACAGGTGTGACGTAACCCACCAATCAAGTCATCGCCAATACGACTGACCAGTTACCTAGTTTATCTGTAATACGTCTGATTGATATCTTGATCTAGCTCTCTTAACTCCTTATATAATTGCACCGGCCTGAAGACGAATGATCGAAAACATGTTCGCTATGTCTTTATTTTCATTATCGTAATGGGTATATTTGAACCAAAAACATATATAACGATGGGTGTGTTTCAGTTCTTCTCTTCTGTTTGAATATGGATGCCTTACGCAACCGTAGTAAGACAGGTGTGTCACTAATAATATTTATTTGTCATTAACGTGGCTGCGTTTTTGATAGACGGGCAATCAATCTAAGATGATTGCTGGACCTGCAAAATGGCAGTTTTAACGCACAGGTTTTGTTTAAGCAGCCAAATTTCGATCGCCACCTACATAGCCAAAACATATTATTCGACCCATTCGGTTGGGTGCACTGCAAAAAATAAGTTTTTATTTAGAAAACCCGGCTTCGTTATTATCGAACAAATATTTATCTTAACTGTGAGATTAGTCGGAAGTGGAAACCTACAATCGAACTCAAATTTCATCATCGCTGATATTTATTTTTCAACTTGAAAGTCGTCTCACTGCTTGAGTACGCTTGAAGCAGCACACCGCATGATCACTCTTGCAACACTACTGATGAACAAGAATGAACAGTATTCCTAGGTGTGTAAACCCGTAGAAATTTGTGAAACACCAAATCCATAGCACAGGCTGTTAACAGCAAAAAGCTAGAATTGTCATCTCATGCATTTAAACTATGCGAACTCCGTGAAAATCTTGGAAGCAGTGGGTTAAGTCCAATCAGTGGTTTTCCGGATAGTCAATTATCACGCGTGTGTATAGGGCAACCGTCTGGTAATTTTAGGGCTTACCGGATATTCTAATAATGTCTAGCCGAAGATAGTGGCAAACACGAGTTCTGATATAAACTGAATGATAAATTACCATAATTTTGTAAAAAGATCAAAAAATTAAAACAAATTTCTATAGTGGATTCACTGAAAACTGTTAGACCCGCGAACCTAAGCTGAAGAATTAACCCAGTAAAACAATCGTTCGAGTGAGTGCAAGTAGAAGCCAGATTGCAGACGGTTAAACGTTATTTGTCGATTTCCAACATGAACAGAGATCAGAAGCCTTTTTGTTAAACGTAACATTTAAAATCTAAAGACTTTTGATAAATAAGTTACATGACAAGAACACGGTATTTTGAAGATACTGGATGAAATATGTGATCAAAATGTACTTAGTTGATCATAACCATCTACAAAGCAGAAAAGCACGAAAAAAGCACTTATTAGATAAGAAGAAATGAGCGTTTGTATTAGATTATAGCTCGTACGCTTGCAAAAGACAACCATACGTTCTGTATGCACGGCAAACTTAACATTACGTTTGTCGTCTGGACTCGTGCAGACACATTCATAAGACCACTGTGTTCACCCCTTCTAACATAATTAGCATCTGTAAATTTTATGTCACCTGTTTATTCGAAAGTTAACGACATTTGGGGGAAAAGTCCACCTATCCAAAAAACAATATTTGTTTGACAAGATGATAAAAAACTTCGTTTTTAATCTGTTCAGAAAGTGATGAAGTATTCTGTGAAAGCAACATTTGGAAGCTAATAACAGTTTGTGTGTCATTTATGCATTTATTCTCACATACGTGATAGTATAACGTTTCCAATCCTTCAAAGACTTGTCACGTGTACACATTACCATTCGTTTTGTTCCACTGACAACAAAACCACGCCTAAACGTGTGAACTAAATTCACGGCAGCCCAAGAAACATAAATTGGAACTCGTACAGTCCCGACGGTATGGTGAGGGTTGTATTAGCTCGGTCGTCTTCTTCACTCCCACCTCCAAATAACCTGATGCTGACAGCATCAAAGAGGTAATCGAGTCTTAGCAATGGGAAAGCGTCTTTCTTTGTCACTTGGTTGAGTTTCTGGTAATGGAAACGTAATCGTAAATCACTGCCTCTCTTTTTTTACCGGAACAATCGGGGTAGCCCATTGAGAATTTGATGGTCGCATCACATTGTTCTGTGGTATTTCCTCAACTATTTTACGCACCTCATCCAGGAGATGTGAAACCATCCAGCGTAGGGGTACTTTGATTGGTGGCTTATCCTCCGTACTAATTCTATGCTTCAGAATGCTCGTGCGACCCAGCTCCGCTCCCTCTTAAGCGAACATATGTGGCCAACTTTTAATTGTTGATTTGAGCATTCGGTACTTCGCGAGTTATCAAGAGCCCCACTTAGTCGGATCACTTCGCCAATTTGCTGAATCACGTCGGAAGGGACCGCGGGGAAATGCAGGGAGAAATTGCTTTTTGATGGGAGATTGGACATAAGTATCAAGTGAGTGGTGCCGGACGGGCTTTTCAGCTGAAGGTGGTGCAGATCGAGTACTCGTCTGAGACAACTCAGCAAATCTATCCACAATATAACACATCTGGAAACATCTCACGGGGATCAGAATGGTGATTACAATAAGAGGTTCACGAAGCCGTGTGGCTACAAACCACGGTCCATGGCCAGAGAATATCAACGAAAAAGCATAAACATTGAAAATGGTCGTATGCTGTCCAGCAAATGTTTTCCGGGGCAGTCTGTCAACCTATTGAACTGACAGATACTGAGAGATATCCGATCGCGGTTCAGTTCAACCGAATAAAGCCATATACACGGACTAAAGTCTATGGACCACCTTCGGAAGTGCGCAGAGTCGGGCTGAGGTCAAGGTTCCAAACGAACTAGACATCAGTGAGGCAATGAGGACTGTACTCAGCGAAGAGGAGAGTTGTCTAATGCGCGATCGAAACTGGTAGGCTCGCAATGATTACATTCAAAGTGACTGGTTCGTCATTGTTGTTCATGGAGTCTCTGAATCAACAGACAGTTAGACGAGCAAAGAAAACAACTGTACTTAAACTACCGCTGCCTGTTGCGCAGTGTATCTTTCGAACACATTCTCAATCTACTTTTCTGGTTGCTTCTTACGACAATTGACAGTAAATTCATTGGTGTATTAATTAGTCGACAACGATAGCACAGATAGGATTTTCCTGAGGTTGGTACAACATGCTAATTAACCTTCATCGATGACTTCATTAGTACACTTCGCGTTTTAACGATAATACAGTTTCGCAGTGTCATTTAGATCTGGGCTGTGAGGTGAAAAACGCAAACCTGCTACCTGCAGCCCAACTAACTTCAAATGGATGCAATAAAACCGTATGCGTCAGTCGTTCATATAGTTTTCTATCTGCTAAACGTTATACGGTGCACAGTCCTGTAGAGTAGCCTGTTCTGGCGTTCTACCGGGTCTATCTAGAGTTCTCATTAACCGCTCCACTTATTGTAACATCACTCGTGGTACCTTCAGTTGAGGACCACTGGGCATGTTGTTAACAACTGAAGGGGAAACAATAGGAAAATTGCAAATAAGGAGCAGTATTTTTCTGTAATTTTGGTTGATTTCAATGGTTGTCCGGCGAGGAAAATCTACATTAATTAGGTCAAACAATTTTCAGTGGAAAGGCAAATATTCTTCACGTTGATCAGCGGATTTGTTATTGGGTTCGCGTTATTACCTATTCACTTTAGTGTTCAATAAAATGTTCTCAGAACTGGACGATTTGCAGTTTTTGCAATCAATCCGTTTTGTGTGAAAGGCCTTCAGTGTTAACCAAAGATATACTTCTGCCGAACACACCTGTTCCAGGTTGCTGTTTGATTCCATAATCTAAGCGCATTAATTTTAGTCAACACATTAGCAGCCCAACAACCGTTCGTCTTTAAACGCAAGTAGAGATCCTCTGGTAAAATTCGGTTGCCAACACTCATAAAAAACAAATAAGCACCTGAGCAATTATTGAAGGACAACACACATTCAGATAATCGTCACTGCTGTGCTAACTAACAAGTTCACAGAAAGGGTAAAAACTCATCGTCAACGAGATTTGCTGATTTGCTCAATCTGCCAAGAGTTTTCCATTTACATGGTCCCGAGCTAGATTGATGCAGCAATGGGTTGATCGTACATATGATGGGATAACAAGAAAAGCGACTGCGATAGTCTCTGGTTAAGTAATAGTTGAAGAGCGGTACATTGCACACCGTACACTATAGAAGACTTAAATTTGCAAATGTGCGTGGGGAACGATGCTATGAATGTAGTCAAAATTTGAACCATTCGGTGACTCTGATGACTGATTCTTGAATGTATAAATATGAAGAATCATACTGGAAGGCAATATTAAATAGCTATTTATTTGCCTTAAACATCACTCAAAACCATTTACAACGTTTGCACTTCAATAGACGCTTCAGCCAGCCTGTTTATGAAAGGGTCCCTGACTAGAGTTCCGTTTTTGTTAGGGCTACTAAATAGTGTCTGTTCTTTCCAAAGCCGAAATGTGAGTTTTGGCCATACCTTCTTGAGACAGCTGCGTTAACAAGTGTGCTAGTCAACTCATATTAGACATGCCTAGCTTTTACTGTGCGTGAACTTATAACCACTTTTGTTTGTGAGTATCTATCAGGTTACTCCATCGTTGTGAAGAATGAAACAGTAATTTTTCTGTTTATTCCAAGTGACATATTCCTTCTGTTTATCTCGACCTTCGCTAGAATGACGGATTGGTAAACAATCTCAAACATAAAGCTTCTTTGTCCTCACACTTAAACCACCGTAATGTTTCGCACAATAAAGTCCAGATTGTAGTGTCTAAATTACCACACTTCGCTTAAGATGGAAATCCCAGGGGAGCGAATGACTTAGTAAACAAAAAGACAATTCAAGTTACAAAAAAGCAAAATATCATTGCAGTGAGGAAATTCACGTTCAGAAACTTAATAATAAACTTTAGTTCATCAGATGAGAAGGAAGACATATATTGCGATATGTTGACATTTCATTTATTCTCATCAATCGCAAACTTACAACATGCCAAGTATATACAACATACATATGAGGACAGACAGGGATTAGACACGCCTACGAGTACACTAAGTATTATGTAATGACGACTATGGCAACCCGATAGGGTGCCTCAACCACTTTTGATTGAAATAAGAGATGACGCACCAGCCTCAACTTAGTGCACTGACGGCTTGAAATTCAAGGTCATCGATTGCCAAACACATCATTACAACAGGTTACCAAGTTAACCCATTAAACTCATTCAAAATACTGTTGCGCAATGGAAAACCAAATTTATTAGCTTTCTGCGAAGCGAAACTCATCCGAACTTACCAGTGGACGTTGTCTGCACAAAAGTGGTTGAGGCAACCTACCGGGTTGTCAGGGTACTGAGTACATAATAGTTGATGTACTCGTAGTGGTTTCTAGCC
Organism: Paragonimus skrjabini miyazakii; assembly: GCA_014338405.1. Lineage (NCBI taxonomy): Eukaryota > Metazoa > Platyhelminthes > Trematoda > Plagiorchiida > Troglotrematidae > Paragonimus > Paragonimus skrjabini miyazakii. The sequence continues at coordinate 54,309 of JTDE01000674.1, forward strand.
CCTATTTGTATTTATTTGTATGGTGCTTGTAACTGGCATGTTTTACCCTTGATACTGATGAGAATGAATGAAATGTTGACATTTCGCAGTGTTTTTGTTCTGCACTGATGAAGTGGTAAAAGAGAACTCAGTGTTTCATATAAGCTTTATGTTGGAAGTCACCACAATTTAATGAATTTGGACATCCGGCAAGACACGGTATGCCATCTAGATATGAAGATCAGTAAAACACTGGTTTGACTGTTTTAGTGCTCAAAAATCATCTGGATTCCTGGCAGTATGTTTTTTACTATCCAAGGTGAACTCTAAACAGAATAACAAATAATGTAACCATAGTGTCATAACCGAACGAAGTAAAATTAGAAACTAAAAATGCGCTTGGATTTGTTGGAAAATATAAGCAAACAGAGAACAATTCGCTTCGTGAACTATATTTTCAAGGCGCAAATAAATTGTCCCAACGTTAGCTGTTCAGTTTTTTCAGAGCTCATTCATATAGCCCTTCCCTGACCAATAACCGCAATAAAATAACCTATGAGTACTCAGTATATCTATCCAACGGGAAACTGTGAGGGTAGTATTTTCAGTCATTTTTCAACTTAACATTCAAAATGATCATTATTGTACACTTGTTTTGAATTCAGCTAAAACTATTGCAGCAACAACGCCATTCAAACCTGGGATAGAGGAGTGTGAATTCAAGACAATAGCTCGAAATTTCAATAAAAGTCTGCCAGTAGTGGTTGGTTGAATAGTTATATGTAAAAATATATTAGTGTACAACACCTTGACGTATCAGTCGACTTGTCTATCTACGCCTGCCCAAAGTTTCTCAGCCTAACCGAATTGGTCTAGTTGACAGGAGACGGGGATATGCATTGCAAATGGTCTAGCTTGTATTCCTGAGACCAGACTGTAGGGTCTCAACCCGTGCATTTAAACAACATTATAAATGTCTACGTTCACCGCTCATCATCTTCCCTCATTTCGACGCAAAGTGATGCTTCATTAGTTCACTTCGGTGATTTCATGCCGCGTGACGTCGCATCACACGTAGCAATTCATAGCCCAATCCACTCCCTATATTCTTCCATCAAAGTATGTAACATCTGGATTAAACCAACAAGATAGCGACCGGTCGTCGTAACATAAGTATGCCGAACAATTACTAAGTTCGTTTTATATATAACGGAAAGTAAAGATGTGGGATTTCATTGTCATTTAAAGAAAAGTTGCTTCTTTGCTAGTTGGTAACTTACTTTTACCTCTCCTGAGGTTGAATTCAAAGCTGTCACAATCCTTTAGCCGTGATATGTTTGAAAGCGCACAATTTGTCAATATGCAACGAGTACTTTTGTTCACCTATTGGTAATTTGGGACTTGTTCAGTTAGATTTTTGTGACGAAATTGAAGTTTAATAATATAATTGGTTTTGCGTGACCAATAGATGGTTGACTAAACCACCGGAGTAGCTTTAGTGGAGATAGGTTTTTCTCCAGTAATCATACTCGCAGAGATCCGCCAACAACTCTACTATGTGATAAAGCCATTGCTTTGAACAGACCGCCCAGAAATGTATGGGTAACCGGTTGGATCTATTTCCTGGACGTGGAATAGCACTACAGTTGTCTGCCAAAGACGAGCAATGAACTAGTGCTGATGATCATAATATAGGATGCGCGAATGTTTAACATAAACATGCGATCGTCTTCAACTGAAACTGTCCGTGATAACACAGCGATTTCTTTTTTAACTTTCTCGAGAGGTTCGATTGAGTGGGCTGTGGGTTCTGTTGTAAATCGCACATCGGCTACGATGCTTACATTTAATTTATCCCAACGTTTGCACTAGACAATACTCAGTCTTTTCACTAATGCATCCCTTTCAATGACGTGACTAAGAATTTGACTGTTTATCGATCTGCACACTTCTGGTAATTTGATGTGTTCTGATACCTACTTGTCTGTCGGTATTGACAACTTCAAGTTTGCCTTAATCCTCAAATAGGAGAACTTGTGGTCAGTTTTCAGCTTCCTTTTGCACGAAATTATTAAGTTCTAGTCCTTGCCTTGGCAAGGATGTGCACTACTGACGAGCTCTAACAAAAGCGGAACTCGATTTTGATGAGTCTTTTCGAAAGAGGTCGACTGAGAAGTCTGTTGGAATATGATAACTTCGATTAATTGTGGATGATTTTCGGTTTGTATTAAAACCAAAATCCCTTACTACTCATCAGTATGTGAAAATTTGTTTATACGATTAAACACATCCACTGCCAATATCCCATGTTTGACGATTTTCCACCTTCCTATCAACAACGTCACTGTCCGCCTCATATACCTATCCAGAGTTTTCTTTGATAACCTTCTTCCAATTAACTTCTGTTTTAATGATTGCAATCAGATAATTGTTCATGTGATCCAGATTCCAGAATTTGCATTTCGGAAAACGTTATATGATACACATTATCACAATGTGTAATATAATGTACAGCATGAAGTTTTCACTGAAATTCCAAACATTTGTTCCAAAATTTCGGGGAAATTAGTTTGTTCATGAAGCATGAGATAGTTGGAGCGTTCCACTGGTTAGTCGAATAAGTATACGCAATTACTAGCCTGATGTGAGTCTGGACTGAAACAAGCGATGTTGACAAGGATTCCTTTCAGTCAATCGAATACTAACTCATGAATGTGAACTGTCAGAAATGAAAGCTTTAAAGAGTGATTGACATCTTAAAGAAATTGACCACACAGGTTAGTTATCTCATGGAAAGTTTCAAGCGATATCTCAAGGGCTCCCAGTCAGTTACAAAATTGTCTATATAAGGATTTGACCTGACACGGTAATTGGCGGTCTTGAAGAAATGTTGGTATTTGCAACGTAACATAAGTGATTCACGGATGGCAATCATTTAACAAGTAGTATATATCTTTGTTGGCAAAAATGTCAGGATCTCCTATTCGGAAATATTTTATTAGTCCGTGTGAAACCAACATAATTTCGAATCCATTTTTATTTGGATGGTAATCATAAGACGGTAAACTCTGGATTAACGTGCTCTGTGAACCAATACAATGCCCATATGCAACGAAGATAATATACTAAATGATAGTTTGTTTCATGTGCCTGGTTTGAAAAGCATTTTTATTAGATCAACTGACACCACCCTTGTTAAATCTAGCCAAGGCTGCATGGTATAATGAGTTATTCAAAAACAAATCTAAACTACAAAACAAGATTCTAGAAAATGTCGTTAGTCTATTGGTTTACCGTTCACCTCATTGTCGGAGTAACTGGAAATTGACAAATGATGTCTTTGAAATGTACAATATAGGTTCATATTCTTTGTTATGAGTCACTCGAGCTATCATATGGATGACACTGAAAGGGACAACCACACTCAGATAAATGTCTATTCACAATTATTCTATACACAAAAAAACATTTCCCGAGTTGACTGAATCACTTCCTCCTCTAGTTTTACAACCTGAAAGCAGATGTTTACCGGATGTTTGAGTGTACTATGGAAGGACTGGGAACAGTTTACTTGGGTATGGGGTTTGCTGGACACAAAAAGCTAGTTCGTTAAAATGGAACCCATTAGATATCTGCAGCGCTGAGTCTAGGCTGTTTGGTGGTTGTCACCATTTTATCATCAAAGTCTACTAGTTTGCATAAGTCCAGTTTTAGTTACACCACTATTTATTCCACTTTGATGAGGCAAGTTTGGCAGCATACCCAAGCAGTTGGACGGCTACTGAAAACTATCTGGTTGTTAAACAAAACGCGGTAGTTTCCTTGGATTTGTTCTTTTCAGCGAATACCCGGCGATAATCCTCTACCTCGCTTAAGCGACACACCAATAAACACGTGTTCTAAAGCAGACAATGTTGGAACGGATGTATTTAAAATAACATTTGTCCAGTTCTGTATCATATATATTATGTAACTTAGTGTTTCCTAATGCTAGCCAGGGTAGGCCGTGAGAGGCGTATTTTAAAGAATCAATCCTAAAGAGAGATAGTTAATCTAATGTGTGTTTGGGGCGTTAAGAAGAGCTTAATGATCAGGTGCTGTCCACTAATGGTTCACAACACGAGGCTACAAAAGGTGTGCTCGAATTAGTTGCGGAACAATCGTCAGTACTTGCTGCAATTGCTCTCTTTAAATACACCGTACTAGTAAAAACACATGCATCAACCAGATAGGCCGTTTCTCACTGCACTTGAATGGATCGTCAAAAGCAAAAAACAGTCCATCTCTTACAGATGCAGTAGTTCGCAAACGTTGATCAAAACTTTAAGTGCTACTAGATAAGCGTAACTAGCAAACATGATAAGTAGATGTAACTGGTTTAAGTAGACCAGAATAAGGACAGTAACGTCAACTAAGTTAATTATACCTAGAAATCACCTTTTTAGATGAAAGAAGACCAACAATGACAAAATTATGTGCAATTAGCCAGATAAATTCTGTGCAGTTTGGTGAAGCTACGACCGATTGTTCGCGAGAACAATCACCTTTGGTTGAGGTATTAAATTTTCATAACTACGGAATACAATCCTATTAAAATGAGGACTTTCTTCTGCATTCGCAACATGTTACCTCATGAATATTACACGACAGTGGGCGTAATTCAATTATCTGTACACTGGGCAACGTGTAATTTCTGTTTTATATTTTATTTTCATTATCGGGTACGAGTCAGCAATTGAAGCTGATATGTTTTCAACAAAGATACATGAAATCTTTTGATAATCTTTCATTAGATCCCGTTATACTTCTTCACGTGTCCGTGCACGTCAAAATGAGTTCTTTCGAAAAATGCTCCTTCACTTAAGTGATAAACTCACCAAATCGTACCATCCGATCAGATGTTTGGGAATGTGTAACATTGTAACATTCACCTCTGCATAAACTAGTTAGCTCAAGATAATATGCGTTGCAAATTACATCCTGACGGATCGTCTCTGGATTACCTCTACCAGGATGAATTGCCACCGGTGAGTTTGTCTGAGTCTATTGAATAAACATCCAGCTAACTAGAGACCCAAAACTCTACCTGATTGCTTACAATAATTCAAATTCTATCAAATTTCATCCTTTTTAATTAATATGCCATTTCATTTTTACCGACACAAGGTGTGTTGACCGGTTCTTTACTTATTTCCATATCTCTACAAGCACAACTAAAACTTATGTTACTTTGTGCTCATTACTTCGGAAAGTGTGTCGTGAAAAAACCCTACCAAAGCAACTCAATTATGATCTACATTGGTCGTAGATAGTAGTACAAACCATCATTGCCATTGACACTCGTGTACTGTTATAGCTTTCCTTTGCATCAACTTACACCGGCAAATGTTTTCCACTCAGTCACGTGTTGTTATTCTCTCTAATCATTTTAGGTGATAATTGTATTGCGCAGTTCTGAGACGTAAGTCTAAATCGTCCGTCTAACAAAGCACGAACATTAATTTCCGAAGGATTGATGGGCTACTAAAAGCTCCAGGTCTGAAGCTCACAGTTTCATAGATAATTAAATTGGAATGAGAAAATTAGATTGCTAATGTGATTTTTGCGCAACTTCTTGCTAAAAGTGTCGTTTTCTGAAAACTGTATTGATTGTATGGAGATTTTTATGGACGTAAATTCCATTACAATAACAGACGAATGATGAGAAAGATGCGCGCTTTTTTGCTGCAATTAAGCAACACTAGCCTCTCTGCACAGACATGGGCTTTTCGGATAAAGTTGCATTTCGTTATCATGGCGAAACAAGCGTCGCAAGCCCTGTTCAGTTGGGGCAGAGTAATCCGAGGTTGGTAATGAGAATGCACCGTAGATTTAACCCAAGACTATTGACTTTTTTGATGGGCAGGGAAAAGCATTTATCAAACTTCCCTTTTCCGTGCAGCTTTGATTTATTTCACGAAGCTGGAACATTCACCATATTTCACGTGAACCATCGATGTTGGAAAAAATCGGGTGCATTCCAATGAAATGCGGCACAAGCACATTCCCCTTAGAGATCTCCAATGAGCCCAAATCAACAAACGGTTTATGAATTCCTTTGTAGCAGAATTAAAAAATACCTTTACAAATGGCCAAATACCTGATATAGATAACAAAGCATCGATAAAATTCATACTAAAATTTAATCATACTAAACAAAGCTGTTCGTATAAATAAAGAGCACATGCGAAAATCATCAGAAGTGGATAGACGCCGATGCTAGAAATGGGGAGCTGCTGCTTCTTCTTTCCAGCTTCTATCTAAAGCATTCCTGGGCTATTTTCAGTAGGTAGATCGAATTAATAACCTTCCTATTGTCTCTTTATACAAAAAATCTAGGGTTAAAATATGATGGCAAGGAATATCTTTACCCCAAAATCGGCTTCACGTAGAAACTGCTGTGAATTACTTACAGCCTAAAGTCAAAATTATCTGACGAGCTATTGAATGTATCCAGCTGCATCGATGACACGTTGACTCCAAAAACTTCAGAATATTGTCGAATACCTTCAAATCGTTAGTCAAAGTTAAACGAAAGTGAGATGTTTTGAAAACGATAAACGGAGTAAACTTAACACTTTTTTAAACCTGAATAAATAACAAAACTTTGTGGAGTTAATGCGTGATAAAAACCATAGAATATTGTTGATTCACTGTAAGTCAACTATCATTTGATTTACAACAGTAAGGCAATTGCCAGGATAAAAGGTTTACCGTGCACGGCGCAGCTTGATTACTCCCTATTTATCACAACAGGACTAAAACTAGCTTAGAAAAATAGCCGTTGTTTACTGGCCGAACGTTCTGAATTCAACGCAATTTTTATTTTCAAGCAACAAATAGCCATGCTGCCTGACTGGTTTAGTCTTCATGACTATCCACGTGACTGTAACGATAGAAAGTTTTCGGACTTCATAAACCTGAAGTGTACGAACACTTTTCACTAAACTGGCACTGCATTTGCAGTCCAGTATGTTGGGAAAGCTCAACAGACGCCTGAGCCTGTAAGCAAAGTAGTTATGTTCCTGTAGTAAGAAAGACACTGAAAAGGGTTAATTCGTTGGTCTAAGTTGAAACATGTATTTCCAGAATCCGTTTCTTTGGTCCTTTAATAAATTATCGCTCCGAATGGAAGAAATGTCATAAAGAAGGTTCAAGCAATTTCACACATCATTCCTATTCAGAATGTCAAGAACACGCGCTTGGGATTTACCAGAGCAATTTCCAAGTAAACGAAAGGCTTCCTGAATCCAGTAGTCACCTCATTCTTACCCGTAACTTACAGGTATTCACGAACTAAGTGCAATCTTAAGTAGAACTACTGTATTCCATAGTTATCTATTTTGACTGGGCAAACAATAAAACTGTCTGTAAATGCTAATGTAGTGGAAAGGAATATCATGTGTGCATCTTTTGGCTATATATTATAAAGGGAGGTAACTTGTGTGTAGATGTTGTTAATCAGTTCGTTGGCTGAGCATTTTATAACGATTGAAGAATAACCGCAAACTTCTAAAAAGACTGCCGCCCCTGTTGTGAGTGTTATATTCATACGGGCAGAAGATAGTGATGTTTACCTAGCGTCAGTTTCATCAAAGCGTGAAAACAAAGAATTATTCTGTTGTTGTCGGAGGATAAAATGATTGAGTTCTATCGGCCACGTGCATTTTCAGTCTTTTCTGCAGCAAACACAGGCTCCTGTTTTAACAGACATTACAACGGGCAACAAAAACAACAAACACTTCATATCTGATGAGGGTGGAACGCGAATACTTTAAAATGAACACGTTTACGTCGGTTGGAAGACTATTGCCAGACAATCGATAATATTTTGCGAGTCACTTCAAACGACGGGCTAGTGAGTGATGAGCACAATGTCATTTTTTCTGCATACCACGCAACATGCAAGAGAGAGGTTTATCTTCAGGTAAAAGTATACATACTATGTAAGTGTGGCTGGTCAAGGCCATGACTTCTTTTCAAAATACATGTGGCAGACTGACTAGCTCTAGTTTCAGCCACAACCTGTAAAAAGTTTTGAGATATACATGTTTTTATCGTAAACATCAATGTTAGGATATGCGATAAGAAGGCGGAGTTAACAGAATATTAAACTGCGAATGTATTAGTCTGAGAATAGTTCACCTGTAGTCAATCTTGAGGAATTTGTCAAACCCGTCAATTGTCGAAAGAGAAAGAAGACCGATATCTAGTTATCTTGATGTGGTTGGCCACTTGTCAGATGTGTCGTATACTTTGCTACTAGTGCTTTTACGACTTTCAGAATAACGAGATGTCACTACGTTTCGATTATGACTTGAAATGGTTTCGGCTGTTTACCTGAAAGATAATGCATTTTGTGATGTGCAACAGCAAAATGACCTACTAAACTTTGCTCTTCGTAATAACTCTAACGAGAATATTTGTCTGAATACTTGTCTTCATAGTTCCTGCAGAGCTGCTTCACTGTTATTTTTACATTACGTGTCAACCAGCGTAAAAGACAGAATGTGGAAATTGGCAATAACCTTCAACAATGAACGAATAGAAGACCGATGAAGTAAACCAGTAAACTTTCTTCTGTGGTTATATTCAATTCAGGTGTGTTCCTTCCTAAAAGTTTGAAAGATTTATGGTTGTATTCTGAAACCACAGACCGGCTGATATTTCAGTTGTACATATGATGTTTATAATCAAGTGCGTTTTGATGGCATAAATTTCATACATTTGGAAAGAATTATCCGCATAATATGCTAAGATGATAAGTTATCATTGTGCGATTACAAGCTGCGGACTCTTTAAGAAGCGCTGCGAATGCGACAGGGATTGTAGAGATATTCACCAATCTCATATGAAAACGAAACCATCACGAAATCTTCATTAGTTATTTCAATTTCACTCGTTCGTAGTTGACAGCTGTACTGTCGTCGACAATATTCGATAGCGAAATGGCTAACCAGGAAACCGGGCAAAGCTAGTTTGACTGGAATACAAACGTGACATATCAGTAAACTACCGTGCATGCTAAAAGTCGAGAGAAATGATCAGGCATTTGTTTGTGAATGTAAACATACATTCATCAACGAAACAGCAACAGCAGTTGATTATACTGTTAAAAACGGTCAGAGATACTCTCAGCTATAGCATCAGTGGTCAAATAATTCCATAGGTTTGTGTTGTTCATGATGGAAGGCAGCCATGCTTTTCTTGTTCAAAGAAAATTGCTTCGAAATAGTTAACTTTTCTTCAGAAAAGATAGATAAATTGTTGAACCAGTTTTCAAGAAGCAAAATATGTTCGTTGCGTATCCGGTTGAATTTGTTACAGTTGATTGTTCAAAACGTCCTTTGTTACTAACAATTCATCTTTTTTGAGAAAATTGGCCGCTGTTAGAGTGGCTTGAAAATAATAATATATATGTACTTATGTATATTATCGTTAAATAGTTTCGGTAACCTGGGTAACGTTTCTTTTTGAATTGTTGAGACATAAATGGGGGAGAGTTTTGGTTGCAGATTACAATTTCGTTACATGGTTTTGTCTGTGTTTTGCTTCATTTCAGACAAAATGTTCTTCACAACGATAAGACAGTTTACTTCGTATTCGTTGATTAAATCGTTGATTATTCTGCCGGCTCGTCCGCCAGTAACATTGAGTATAGTTGCTTATCAGCCATACAACCGTTCATGAACTCCTCCCTTGTCAGCACACCGTCTGCGTTGCTATCCATTTTCTCGAAAATCTCATTGGTTCGGTCTTCAGGACTGAGGTCTACCGTAGTTTCATCGGCACCAAGCATGCTGTAGATAGCCTGCGGTTAAACAGTAAAGCAATGGAGAAATATGGTTAGCGATGTTGGGACCAGGAGAGGGATCACCCTTAAATTAGGACGATGAAGAGCATGTTGAATAATCGTATTTATTACTTTAATAACTATACTGGACTGACTATTTAAGTTGTCTAAATTTCAAAAGGGAATGTAGTCTTTGTAATTTGTGTGACAAGTTTATTACCAAGCATTACCAAGAGGTCAGTCCTGTGTCAACTGAATTGTGGAGCTAGCCTGTTAACTCAGGAATGTCACATTTCTATCCAGTTACCTGTCACTTACCAGTAACATGAATACAGTGCTTAAAAGCGAACTTAGCACGGTGAATGACCTGATGTATCTTCTAGAGTTATGTGGTGAATACAACGTGGCAAAGTGTGACGGGTGACCCTTGGGGCAATAATTGTAAAATTTTGGAATCCCCGTATATTATCGTAGCGTAGCTCCTAGTATATATGGCGTGTACTGAATAATCGTTCATTTCGTATATCGAACCACATCAACGGCTAAATGTTTCTTCTAAAAGGAAGCCTGCCTGGAAAACTCATTCGTTTATTGATACCAAGCAGGCTATATAAATCATGGAACACGGCAACAGGTTAATTAGAAACAAGTGTCAAAGGATCACAATTTGGCAAGATGCTAAAACAACAGAGAGTATATCATTATGGTCGTTGTTGTGAACAGACGGGAAGTTAAAGCATTTATCCTCGAAGTGACCGCACAAACTGAGAATTACTCATAGTCGAATAGGTGCAGTCGTTTGGGCGTAATAGGCTGATAACGCCAAATTTGAGGTTAACAGGTTTATGGCTAAAAGGAGTGTATTGAAGTGACATGAACCAGGATTTATGGCAAGGATATACTTCAATTATGAGTTCCAGCATAAGCAAAATTTGAATTCAACGATTTTTCAAAAGAAGCTTGCTGAAGTGTATACTAAACTGATAATCATAGATCAATTTTGAATGGTTCTTAGTTTATACCGAACACTTCCGCAAGAACTTATCAATTACGCTATGAAATAACTGTTAACAAATTGATTGTACAGTTGGTCGTTGCTTGATTCCGGGTTGGGGTTAATGTTATGAGACGCGACAATGGTAATGCATATATCCATTTCAGGACTTGTTTTTCAGTGGAACATTCGGAATGTTTGCACGTCTGTTCACTTGCTTGTCTGCTAATCTGTTAACCTTACCCACTATATCATCTCTGCGAGGATGTTTGATTACATGCTGACACAAAAGTTGATTTGTTCTGCCATTCCAAAAGTCACTGGAATGACAAAATGAACTTATAAATAATGTGTCGAATAAAAAGTTTAGATAAACTGTATCCCGCGTTTGCGAGGACGTTCCTAACAACAGACCTTATCTCTATGTGAACCACCACCAAAACGTCAGCGATCAATAAAACCATTGGACTAAACGACATGTCGTTTTAGATGCGCGGTCGATAATAATTCAGGTCCGCAGATTAGTTTGGTCGTGACATGTTGAAACTTATCCTCCAACGTACCCCTGGTTGTCACTTTATAAGTGGCTAATGATATAAAACCAGAACAATGGCACCCAGCTGTTAGTTTCTGGCGTTGGTATATCGTCTTTATTCTAAAAATCATTGTAGAAAACAATGAAATATCGGTGTTTATAAGTCCACTTATTGTAAAACTAGCTATTCCGTAATTCTGAGGGGCGGTCACAAACTGAACGAATTCCGACCAAACACTCATGACTTAATGAAGTTGCAAGTGGACAAGTTAGCTACTGCAGCGTCCAGTCAGAGATTATATTTTATACTGAGTGCGTTATTCAGTGAACCGACGTGGTGAGCATTGTGTTTCTGTTGTGTAAAGCATAGATTCTCAAAACGACGGATATTTAGCACTAACTAAGCAATGAAGCTTGTAAAAATAACTTTCCAAACGTGCAAACAACTGAAGCGTCGGGGATTACCCAATCAATGATTATCCCTTGTCATAAGTTTTTGACTTGGTTTCAAAAATATTCATTAATTAGTTCTAGGCTACTTTGATTCTCTTAGCCATGGGTAAAGGAGATACTTTCTTTGTTCTTCAGATAACGATCTGCCGATTTTCAAGTTTTGCATTTCTGTAATGGAAGGGACGGTATAAAGTTATTTCAGCAGGTTTGTTTTGTATTCGCTCTAACCTTCCACTGTAAACTTCGTGTATGTACAAATGAAATTGACAGAATTGAAAGTTAAGCTTCTATCTGAGGAAAAGAAGTTGGTTTACATGGGGCCAGATTACAAATGTGAATTGGTGACTCGTAGAATACGTAACGCAATTGAAAAGACCTACAGTTCGGCAAAACTACGAATCTCATTCAGATCTAACTAGGCAATTCACGGAAAACTCAAAGATAAGTTGACTGAATATGTGACTTCATTTTATGTTTGGTACTTCACTTGCTCCACAAAAGCAAATAATGTTGGTCGCACAACCGGGCGTTTTTCTGAGAGGATACGTAAACAATACCCCACATGGCTGACTAAGGGTGAGGTGTAGCCCATTTCGAGTGCAATTCTGGCGCAACTCATTGATCCAGGGCACCAAATCTCACCACAAGTGACTCCCACCCAATTGCCATTTGCGCAATCCACCGTTGTGCCTTCAGAAGAAACTTGTTCTAGCGCTACGTTTACCGTGGGCCTCCGTTACCCACGTGATACCCCCAGAGGTGAGTTTTATCACTTACTTGTCCCTCAAATTCACAGAGGCATGGCGTAATTATGTGACTGATTGCTTTTGCGTTTGCTCGCTTGAGAACCACGGAGATATAAAGTGTTGTCCAATTGGTCTCATTACGAATAACTGAAAACAGACTGTTTGCGAAAGCACCTTTCACTTCTAATAAACTAATGGGGCTATTCGAACCACTGAAAATTAGCACTCATTATTTTTTCACGGTGAATAGCCAATTGATACAATGAGCTAGACTAGAACAAACAACATGTTAGGGTTAGCCTGCCATTATAACATTTGACTAATTCAATAACTGACGTCAGACTATAACCAACAGCTTTGTTACGTGTTAACTCCCTGAAAATTCTACACCAATAGCGGCCAGCTTATTTACATGTTAGTTCGACACAATGATCATGCTTTTATCAAAATAAGCTCTTCAAGGTCGTCTCTGCATGCAAACCTATGAATCTATAAATCTACAAATCCATGAAATTCCATAAAAATAAAATCTATACAATCCAGAAATTTAGAATCCTGCGACCATGACACACAATGTAGACAGAATGCTACATTCCTGTAGGTTAGCACTGGGCACATGGGAAATTATTTAAGCTGCAGCTGAATCGGGTCAATGTGAACAGAAGTATGTGGAGTTCAAAGTCAACAATGTTAAAATTAGAGTAGCAACTACATTCTCAGATTACATTCCCATTCCACCAGGACACAAGAATATGAATCATGAGTACAACACAATAAGAGATCAGCAGTTTTTTCGCGCAGAATACAGGCATTTCGCCCAATTATTTGATGTGCTCAACATCAAGTAGATTGGCCACGGTTAGGTTTAGAGCAGGTGCTCATAGTTTTTATAAACAAGTTTTATAACTTTCTAGTGATTACGCCTAACGTTTCGTATTGACTTCAAATGAATCTCATTCAGCATGGAACGCGTTATTTTGGCTACTGAACTAGATAAGATGGAGGGCTTACTACAATAGTTGTATCAATACCTTATATACCTAACAGAGATGTTCATCAACGTTTTGAAAGTATTTTTGTAGGTGACTTACTTAGCACAGTATAGAATTATAAAATCCACAATGTGATATTTGCTAGGTTTGTTTCGTTCCGACATGTAAGACTGTGACAGTTTATAGGAATAGTAGCTTGCTCCGTTCGTAGTTTTGAGCTCCTATCCAACTTTAACTACCGTGGCTAACCACAGTAACTACTCATTCAATCAGAATATCGTAAGTGATTGATTCCGATGTGCTCACTTTGCTTGAAGGATAAACAAAACACTGTCATTATTGCTTCTATTTACATCTCTGTTGCTGTACTCCAAACTGTGCCAGCTCCATGTTTGATTTAATGTGGTTCGGCCTAATTTGTTCTTTTAGCTTATTCTCGAAATTCTTCCAGCTTCTCACTTTTCTGAAAATGATTCCATTATTTTCTAAGAAAACCCTTGTACCTTGCGTCTTCCCTGCTCTCAAGATGATTCAATACGGCATCTGGTGTAGACAAACTGCTTTAAGCTACATCAATCGGTAACATCCTCATAAAGCTTAAGCATTCTGTCTGTTGCACTATACTGCCAGTCACCCGAACCCATCCAGTCGGGATGCAAGTCTTACGGAATGAAATGATGGATACTTGGATTCCGTGTGGTTTTCATGTGACTCGGGTAGGAGCAGCCGGTGGTAGCTAACTCGGTTGATTATAATATAGCTTTAGGAGCATGAATAGTGGATTAGAAAATCTTATTAGCAAAGTCACTTTCCAGTCTGACATCCCTGTTCAAAACTGAGTGAGAAAAACCAATAATTCATAGACTACTGTAGCGTATTGCAAAGAATTTGAGTGGGACGCAGCTCAATTATGATTTGTTAGATCGATTGCTTTATTGAGTAGAAGTATAAAAGTAGTGGGCAAAATGCGATTGATCTGTTTGCATTTGGAAGAGTGTTCATCACCGTTGATAATTTCTGGTAACCTCGGTGGTGGGACGCTTGCGCAAAAATTAATCAGAAAAGATATTATACCAGTAGCAAACGGAAATAAAAAACAGAAGGTGTTAAAATGGAAAAATTCAATTTGTAAAGCGGAATGAGATAGGTAGGGCTAGAAAAGTATGCAGTTGCACTATTTTGCCATCTACATTAGGTTTATTCTTTCTAGTTAAATGTGTTGCTACAATGAGATTTTTTTCATGACTTTAAATCACTCGGGATTTCTGCACATTATTCTTAAGCGTTCTTGATAATACTATTGTTCTGCCGTATACAGTGTATCTAAGAACGTCAATAAAATAACAAACAAATTGGTTTTTTTTGTAGCATCAATATCTGTCCTTGAAGAGTCGAGTTTCATTTGGTATACATATATTATGTTTAGAAATCGAACACTTTCACTTACTTTAATGATTTCTACCATTTCCAGCTTCTCGATGGTCCCGTTTCCATTGATATCATACATCTGGAATGCCCATTCGAGCTTTTCCTCTGGCTTTCCACCCGAAGTGATATTGATGGCCAATAGAAATTCTTTGAAATCAATTTTACCGGAATTGTCTTTGTCGAACGTCCGAAAAACGTGAGTACAAAATTCTTCTGCATCTCCATCCGGGAAGAAGCCGGAGTAGACTTCAATGAATTTTTTCTTGCTCAGTTGTCCAGATGGACAATCACGCTAAACACACAAGTTTGGATGTAGAGCGTAGATGAAATTCAATTGAGATGGGGAATGAAACCGAACACTGAAACTAAAAAGTTTCGTTGTTGACAATGTCACAAACAGTTTCACTCAGAAGGGCATGTTCTGGGACAATATTATTTACGCATATAACCAAAGTTGCAAGCAGGGTGGGTTTCAGTAGAAAAATGGTCGATTGTAAAGACAACGTTATGTTCCGATCTGTAGTTTACGCAATATAAATGAAGTATTTATATTTTACGAATATTGGAAATCAAATCCAAATAACACACTTGGAAAGTTGTTGCTATCAAACACAGCTGTGTTAATTAATCTAATGTTTTGTAGTTCATGCTAACAGTATTTCACCTTGATTATCAGGTTGGATAAACAGAATATGCCGGACTTCGTTGAACTGACAGCAGCGGCTGATATGATGACAAAGGAAAACAAGATAACAATTACTATACCGATGACTCCATTATTAGTGTGGTTTGCTTTTAAGATTGAGCACGAGTAACCCAGATGTCCACATTTGCATCTGCAGGCCAGTGTAATGGAACAGATTGCTGTATGGGAACTGATTCAAACTTACTATGAGTCTGTTGCTCGTCCTTTCACGCCTTTGTAACACTAGTTCACCGTTTAAATCTCAAAACAAGAATTGATATTCGGATTGTAATAGCTTGTTAAAATTGTTAGACCTCTGTTATATTTCCGTGCCATGTTGCACATACAAAGTAAACTTTACGTGGTTGTATCATGGGTTTATCGAGAGTGAAGTTGTAAGTTCTAACTGTCTTGCATCTGTGTTGGTGCCGGACGACGCGGGTGTCTCGCACTGTAGCATTTCGTTCGAACTTTGCGGTTTCTAAATGCTCACTTTTTGAGAATACTTTCATATAAAATGTGTTGACGGTATTCCTCTACTCACCACAGGATTATAGCACAAGTTAACCTCCACTTTTAACGCTGTTACTTAAACGTGACAGTGTTTGGGATCCTTAATTTCTATTGCTCACGTGGCTTAAACTAAGTTTTCTAGCCTTTCACACAAGCAAAGTAAAACTACTCGCTGGTATTGAGTTTTTATGGATTTTGTCCCAAAATACCTTTCACTTATCGTGACTAGAACTCTGATAACTTGTGCGAAGCAAATCCTGTATACGCCAACTATGCAGTAATTTGTACATAAACTACGGGTAAGCCTTCGTCGTTCAGTTCTGTTTGTACCCTTTATCCGTCAACTTTAAAGACCCTATTGTGAAATACTGAAGATAACTATCTAATATCTTTGTTCATCATCTTTTAGTTTAATAGCACTAAACGCTTAGGCCAATCTGGTCGTATTTATTCACCATTCACTTCTACAGGTTGAATTCTTTTCGACAGTACATTTATCAATCTTAGACAATGTTTGAAACATGTGAAACTAAGAGTTGAAATCAAAAAGGTTTGTGACAATGATTAAACAAAGTGAACTAAACCTGATCGTAGGTTAGCACAATTACGACAGACACGTTGTAAGAATCGATACACAAAAAAGTGTTTTAGAGCAAAACTTCAACTTATTATTATTATCTTCATTCTGTTTTTGCCTTACTGAATGTGTAAATGGTTGAGAAGATCTGTGGTAGTGTGTTCCATATCAGATGCAGCTAAACATTTGATGTTTACTTCTCAGCTTTGAATTGTTTGCTAATATGCATTCATTGAGTGCAGTCAATTATTTTGGCACGTATGGCAGCAGGTGATATCGTTGGCCAAGTAACAATGCACTCGGATTGGATCGTTTCGTGCACTTTAATAGTTCATGCAGAAAGTTACGAGTTCAAGCAATTTGGCAACCTAATTTAGAGGAGAGTATGCCACAGGAATACGATCTGTGTATTGTTTATTACATTTTCTTGTAAAATGTGCAGCTGATATAATTGAACGGTTAGTCTAGTATGAGAACAAACTCATGAGATCGAAGTCTCAATACGGTCTACAAAAGGTTAACAAAACCACCGGATGTTCCGCCTGTTTATACCAATGTGTGCCTATGCTGTTCAGGTTGGTCGCTATAATGTGAACATCAGTATACCAATGCACACGGCTTCAAAGTAAATGAACATGCCACAAAGTTTTATGTGAAATACTGAATAGGAGTATGCACGAAGGTAATCACCATAATCCACCATTTCAAATTCAGACGAATAATTTTGAAAAAATCAATGGATGTCGTGGATAACACAGCAAACAAGAACCTCGTCAGTTTCCTTGGCTAAGAACCACCGGTCTACGTCTGTCGACTCTCGTTGTCTGTACAGATATTCGAGTGGTTGCAGAATGAGCTACATAGAGAGGACAAACCAACAGCTGGCTGTTCGCGTCAAGCAGTGTTTCCAAATTGTTGAAGATTCAACTAGGAACGCCGAACGCTCGTGTAGACGCTAACGGACATCGTCATCAGTTGAAAAACACTAAATCCAAAACAGGGCAAAGAGTCAACGTTTGTGACGCATTCTTAGTGATTTTTTGAAACAACTGGAGGTATTTCCTTCACTTAACTGAGCCTTTGACTATCGGACGTTACAATTCCCCACTGTGCGTTCAGAAACAATATATGCTGACAGTGTGGCTACCCTGGTAGTCAGTATTCCGACGATTTTATTTTCCCTTTTTGTGTCCGCTTGTTTAACCCCTTAAGCCATGACTTCTGCCTTAACTTTTTTCTAAAATTATTTGCACGTTCCTTTATGATCGCAACGTACAAAATGTCACTATTTGGAACATAACGTGATTTGTTTTGTCAACACGCTAGTCAAGCTCATTGAGAGAAGAGAGTTTTTGGAACAGTGTTTAGCCAAAATTTCGAATACGGAATTGCAGGTTCAATCTTTCTTTATAGGATTGTTTAAAGAAAGTAGGTAATGTCTGCCCAGCATGGAGGGTAAATATTTCTTGTTAAGAACTAAGTTTGAGTCAGCCAGCAGTTCTTTATGTGATTAGTGCGACCTGGTACGGTTTTGGCCAATTAAGTTTAACCTGTTTGTTTCTTGTAGACTTATAGTGCAAAACGTTTATTAACAGTACACATACAATCCATTTTTCATTGTATTGCAGACAAGCTGAAATCGATCGAGGACCTACAAATCGTTGTTTCGATCACCTGATGCCGATGTTCGTTTGAAGTCGAGCCGTGTGCAACGACAATCCTTCGATAGCAAAAGTAGATAGATCAATGTGGAATCCACACTAATCTAACACATATGTTGACATAAAAGCTGTTCAGCTGCTGAAAAATGATTATACATAGTTCATTCTCATACCTCAATCCAATCTCAAAAGCAACTTCTAAAAACATCAACAAACTCACTATGAATCCTCGGTACCATTGTTTAATTTGTTTCTTGGTGAAGTTTGTGTTCCCCCGTAAGAATTCCAGGTCTTCTTTGGGCAGTTTTTTATGCGATCCCAAAAAATTTCCCATCTTTTCAAGAGTTGAAGTTATTAGGAGTAATATTGTTGTCGTTTTTTGAGATTTGGGGATAAAGCCCTATAGTCTTCTTTTGGTTTCGACTGGATGAAGCGTTAGGTGTGAAAGTATCTGCGTTGAGGAGAGACAACATACCATACATAAGTGTTTTCCGGATTCGAGCCTAAGATCAACGATTATCCTAAGGCATCAATCAGCAGAATCTTATGGATGGCCAATTTTACTGTATTAAGTCATTTGTTTTCACAATTACAAATATAATTAAATTTATACTTAAACGGCGGTTTATAATCTAGTATTTTGTGTATACTCACACAATGACCTACGAGTGTATCTGCTCACTAAACTGAATAATACAAAATTAGTCGAAGAATTTAAAATGCCATTTAGACCGTTGACATTTTACTAACCTAATCGGTATTGAAAAATCATGTAAATTCAAAAATTTACTATTCACTGTTTCATCTTGAAATGAAAGATATCAAGCACATATCTCATTTACAATACCAAAGATGTCTGTTTCAACTGGGAAATCGTAATTTGTTCACACTATTTTACATAAGCTGAAACTATTAACGGTGACAATTCTGATTCCAAATAAGCCCAACATGAGTTGCGAAAATCGATTTCCAGTTAGTGATACTTGACAGTGTTTATCTTTAAAAAACCAGAAACATATCTAAGTAAATATTTGCGTTCGACATGGTTTTGTTTACCATCTTGGCGATAAAACACATTGATACTTTTTTGAATATTTTGAAAGTCTAAGCAAGCGAAGAGATTTTTCCATTTGAGCAGGTTTGATAACAATCTGGTTTAGTTAGAAATGCGACAGTTTACAGGTTTGAAGTAACATGATGAATATATTGTCAATGTATCCTGCTGTTTCTCCACAATCTGCTGCTTCACTCTGACATGTTTGAACATTTGTCGACACATCAAGGCTATTATAATGAGGAACATTTATGATCTGTTTACTACGGGTTAAGTTCATTTCCTCAGAACGAAAGCTGCCATAAACAGCACTTTTAGCTGGCGAAATGCTATATCTCACATGTGATTACTATTAATTTCAAGCAAGCGTACGTACTGTTGAATGGTTATTGCTAGAGATGTAGGAAATAAGACAAAAGGTTTTTGGGATAAAAAACGTTGAACTGCTTTTAATGGTAAAATTGTAACGGGATTCATGTAGAATAAGTGAGCCTGTCAGAAGTAGCGAAAGTGCGTTTTGATTGATTAAAACAAACGTTGTAAGATTGTGTAAGTCCTCACTTGAATCATATATTTTGGCCATACATGGACCGCTGCATAAATATAGACCTATCTATAAACCAGAACGCTTGGAAAAGTTTTTGGCTGGAGAAACTTATAAAATCATGAGAAGGATAATCGTAGGAGAGAACATTAAATGCACCTATTCCTAAAAGCCTATGGAGTGATCCAATTGCCTGATATGGTTCAGTTACCACTGATACACATTTAGGGTGTCACTTGTATCAGTCACTCGTACAATTTATTAACGTGTAGTGCTTCCCTATCAATGCTTCTAAGAAGGCGTTTGGATAAGAGGGATGTACTAAGTTACATTTAGTCGTGTTAACCGTATCAGACAATCAAACATCCAGAGTTGTAAACCTACATCTATTTATACAACACCTTTCTATACCACACATTTTATTATGCAACACTTTTATTGCCTACATATTATAGTAGCTCCGGGGCAGTTTAGATTTAACCAGCTAGGACGAATCAGGACACTTAATGTTCGTGTTCGTGTTGTTCCATCTCCACACATGAAACCTTGTATTGCGTTCCAAGTTATATAATATTGAATACTGAGTGAACTATTGTATATTATCCCGTTTTAACTCATAAATTTTTATACAGTTCCTCCATCAATAAAAACAATTTGGCAACTCGCCGGGTTAAATACCATCTAATATCTGTGAAAGTTTAAGTGTAAAATAATATTTTGGTTTTCAGAATGGAGTTTAAGCGTGAAATGGAAACTTTTATTCAACTGTCAATGAAATTTTTTTTCGTCATATAAATAACATTTCTTTTTCTGTCGTCTCTCGAAAGCATCTATTGTCATCATGTAACAATGCTTTTGAGTCTCACACCAGTATTTTGTGGCATGCTTGTCTCATTCCTTGCCTTCTTTACCGCCCACATGCATTTAATCATTATCACTATCAACACAATATTCAATGTGGTCATCATGAACACCATCCATGTCTTTAAGCCCGAAAGTATCAATAGTTTTGGAAATTCACTCCTTTATGACTTTCACTTGTGCCTAACATTCTTATCACTAGGTTCACCACGTACAAACCCGCGCCCAACACACGTGATATCGTCAAGCCCGCTGTCACTCCCGTCATTTTCGTTGTCATTCTGCTTCGCACACTCATCACCATCGTCATCAATACCTTCATCTTCATGGCTACCTTCTCCTTTTCTTTTTTCACCTTCATCCCCACTTATGTTTAAGCAGTACCATCTTTCCGATAACCTCAAGTCTCTCTTCTATATCCACCTTTTCCTTCTCCTCGTCCATAAAATCCTTCTGAGTAACATCAATCTCCCTAACATTACCACAATTTATCGTTTTGTACTCATACATACGCTAGTTTGTACCCTGTGTTCGTCCCACTTTTACAAACAGTATTGCATTGTTATCCGCATAATTCTTCCTAAGTGGTACATGACAAAATGTCTTGCATCTTCTCGTGGCATTTTGATTGATTACCTGCATATTGCGATAGCAGAATCGACCCGAAATATATCGCATGCTTCGTATTAAGCAACACGCAGTTCTCCCAATGACCGCACAGAAGAAACAATTCTCCGTCTGCGAGCACTTCATGTCTAATGGGTATTATATTTCAGTAGATTAGATTAGATTAATACAGTGTTAGTTTTTATCTGTTAGGTTAGTAATTTCGTGTTCGCTCCTCATAGTTGTATGTATACAATGGAACATATTCAAGACTTATTCGCAACGTTGTGTTACTCTCAATCGACCTACGAATATAACGCTAAACACGACGCCCAAATTGTTTGACGTAATTCCTGCTAACTTTGTGTGGGTATTTTACAACACTCACTCTACTCTGACAACCATAAATGCACCAGAATGTTTGCCCTAAAACTACGTTTATAACTAGTACTTTTCATCATAAGCTATGTAGATTACATTAAAGCAGATATCTGTAAGCCTTCCAAGCAAGTAAGCACAGAGGCCGGAGAGCAAACACTGGTTAATATTGATGGAATGTGTGAAGACCGAAATTAAAGTCTAGTGCTTATTTTCAATGTCAGCTAGCCGAATGACACATCTGAATGAAACGGACATGAGCAAATTCAGACGGTGCTCACTGTGAACTTTGTGAGTCTATGGAATTTTGTCCTACTAGGTTCAACCTAAAAATGTACAGTCCATATGCTTCAAAGTGAATCATCCATATGAGTGAAAAGCGGCCGTATTTCACAATATATGGCTTCTCTTGGGTATTCCAGTAAATAGGGCTAGGTGGATCTGATACGTCGATTGGGCCAGCATAATCGTAGAATGGGAGTAGTGTGCTTTAATGGTAACAGTTATGTCGTGTTCATAGTTACAACCCGCATGTTACTGACTGTACTGTAAGATTAACTTATTTTCAAGCCCCCTGAATGGAATACTCAAAAGTACTTTCCTGATATTTATTACTTCTTATGTACTTTCAAGAACGGTGTTTCAATGTGAGACAGATACTTGTAATAAAAGCGAGAATAGGCCTCAGAGTATTGGACGGCCAGTGTGATATCGTGTAAGTCAAACCACGATCTTCTTTTACAAAGATATTACATAGTGTATTGGGGCAATTTCCTATTTCTTTCTGCGTAACAAAATGAACGAAGTGACAATACAGACTCTGTTGCCCCATGCTGTATCCTCTGAATGAGGTGTGTCGTTTATAAAGAATGGTTGACAACCAGGTATATTTGACACGCTTTGGCAATGCATGCTTTGACATGTTTTTGACAATTTTTACTAACTACCCTCAATAAACATCAAACAGTCGTTTAATAGTAGGCGGGTTTCAGCTTTTGGCCAACCTGTTTTACATGCTAAAACATCCAAGTTGGCTTTGTAGTTGTTCCCCCAAAAATACTTAAGGTTTTTTGGATTTCCTCAGCAATAATTTATTCATAATTCCTGCAAAATTCCCAAAGGAAAATCGAAAAACCATATTTATTGAGTGACTCTGAGAAGAGACTGTTCGAAGTAGAGATAAAAATTCACCACAGTTGTTTTTTATTTATTTTCGTTACTTTCTTTTAATAATTTGATAATCAACCCTCGAAATGTGCTCAATGAGTTCAAAAAGAACTTAAGCACTGCTGAAGTTTGAAATTGCATGTAATTCTGAGGCGAAGAACTGCAAAACTATCTTTACTCAACGACAGATGAAGGATGCCGATGAGCAAATGCACATGCATAAAACAGCATTTTGTCGAGAGCAGGATGCACGTAATTATTGTATTTGGCGCGGTTTGCAGTTAAAATAACAACGTGCGTATTTTCTGCGGAAACACGCTTAATGTTTGTCAATAATGAGATGTAGTGATGTTGTTGTGTCTAAAACAGAAGGTGGAATTGATCAAGATCACTAGCATTAGTTACATTCCGATGTTACACTGACATTCTTGTGTGGCGCTCAGTCTACCTGTGACAGTCAGGTGACACCTGATAATAGATGGAAAGGCTACATGGCAGTTTTGCACAGACAGTGTATTATCTAGATAGGAATAAGAAAAATGGAGAGTATCACATGGTATGTTTACTGTTTTGGAAAATCTAATAACTAGATTTAGTCGTGTGACTGTTAATAGTTTCTGCAAGATGACGGCTGAAAACGTAAGCTAAATGTGCATGCAAGCATAAACCAAAAATCGCCATGAAATACATATACAACTTACAATTAGGCAGATCTATGGGTGACTGAAGGCATGAAAAGAATTTTTCATGGTACCATCGGCAACTGTTGAAAATTCAGTAGGCAGAAACATTGTTTTTTAATGGAGTTAAGTGAAAATCCTCTGAACTAGTGATTTCAGATTATATGATAATCCTGCAACGTAGGGGTTGAGCGAATATACCAGTTCAGATAGACTGCTGTGTGGTTTACGTGGACAGTTGATAGTTCGTGCAGTAGTCGTAGAACAATTTTGTCTTCTCGACATGCATGGTGAAAGTAGCCACTAAATGTGCCCACTACTGCCTGCTGGCGTAAACAACCATCAATGGACTCGTGAGCTGAATGGTCAGTCGTTTGAACGACTTTCTTCTAACGCGGTTGGAAAAACTGATTTCCGTGGGCTGCAAGGTACTGCGGAAGATCGCCTATTTCCTTAATGTACTTCAGTGAGAGTAACTTATAACTCGCAATGGATAGTAAATTGCATAATTCGGAAATCATTTCGGTTCAGCCACTTATCTCATCGATTAGAGGTTATTTAGACAGAGATACCCATTACAGCCATAATTCCTACGTGACAGATGTGCTGACTTCTACACCTCACGTGTTTGAATTATCACAGATGCGTGTCCATCAAAATAGGACCTGAGAGAGGTGGTCAAATTGTCGTATTGTATTAGCTTCACTATATACCATATCAATCAATGTATGTCATTTTTACTGATGTTCTCTGTTTCCCTGAATTTAACGAGCATGATTCTGACTACTGACGAGTGGTCGGATAGTTAGTTTATCAGTTGAAGACTAGTTAACCTGTTTGTAACATTCACGTTAAATATTTCTGACAGCCGCTTGTAAGAAACACATCACACAAGTTTATTTCTTGGTGAATACCTTTGTTTGAAGTGTTGAATTTCTGTCCTCGCATTCTTCAGACAAGTTCTTTCAGATATGATCAAAAGCTGGCGAGAATTAAACTTTAGAGGTTTTAAAAAGTTGATCAAGTCTGGTTCTGATGCAACGGAATTCTAAATAGTAAGCTAGTCATCTTTGTACTATGTTTGACAATAAGCTTAAGTCGTTCAGAAGATTAGAAACATAAACGCACACACACACGCACTGAACATCATTTGAGACGTTTACTCTCGGAATCAAATGCACGTACACAAACATTCTGACGATAAACTATGAATGTCATGTGTTTTCATACCTGACCAACTACAACAAGGTGATATTAATCGTTATGGTTTAATATATTTTACGAAAAACATAAGCAAGTTAAGGTAGCTCTGATATTTCTGCCACTAGTCAAGAGTATTTTGTTCATTCGAACATTTTAGTAGACAACGTAAACGGGAAATCAAGCGAACGTTCACAGTAGCAAGGTTGCGTTCACTAACTATCACGCAATCGACAATTCTGTCACCAATCTTTTGGGTCAAACCAATCCACCCCATTTTTTTAGTATACTCACGGAATAGATTGTAACTAATTTGATGATCATTTTAAAAGAGCAAACTGTAATCAGTCCGCTTACATTGTGCAAAACTGCTATTCATACTATTCTCTCAATGAAACACTGGCGCTGCATGGCCGCCGTATAATCGGGAGTGGATACAGCGTTCATCAGTCGATTGATCATAATTTTTAAAGTGACTGATTAGCCATACGTTTTGTGTTCAGTCTGCTCGTTCGGAAATAAAGTTCTCGTTAACGTCGATATCAAGTCAGTTTCGGCCATTTTGAATTACCTGCCTACTAATTCAAAGATGTGGCAAATCTTTCATATCTAAGCCAAACTCGTGTATTTCAAAACCGATAATCGCAACACGCAAATCTGCATCATATCCATTGAATAGCTCATTAGGTTTAGTATCAGTCAACTTATTGTTTTCCCACCATTTAGAACCGATGTTATGAGAACCTACTGAAAAGATCTCCAAGGTATTTGAGTAACGTGACTCAGTGAGATTGCAAATGGAACAACAAGCATGCCCAAATCTTGTAACTGGCCGATACATTGGTCAGCAATTAGACTGTTTTTCATACTTTAACCTTCCTGAAAGTCCTATTCGTGATGCTGTCCGGTGAAAATGACTAGACGGTTGCTGCACCATCCCTCGCGGCAATCGGAAAACCCAGACGTTTCTCACTACGAAACATGGAAAATCAAAGCATTAGGCAGTGTCATTCCACTTTGACCAATGTGTGGTGAACGAAATCGTGATCAACCCGGTTGTGGCATAATAAGGTCGATGAATTAAACTAAGGTTGAATATTTTTCCAAGCATCAAGCTGAAGGGTCAGTATTTATGCGTAGACTGTCATAAGTCAAAAATGCACTTGAACTCATATGTCTTAATTCACCCAGTACTGATTGATTATCCGCCATGCGTTCTTATACTCATACAGACACCTATTATGGCTGGTTCTGCTCCGTTTTAGATGTATAGGATAATATCAGACGAATAGACTGGACTGTGTTAAGGAGTTCAAGAAGTTTGTCTGATGCATTCTATATAATTTTAAGAGACGACATTTTTATTAAGACTTTGTATATGACAAGACAGTTGTTTGCCATTTTTGAAGAGTTGTTCAACTCCCTAAACGATTTTTTCATAGAAACAATGTTAATAGCAATAGCAACAGGTGTTAGTAATGTTGCACCTGTGCATTAAATCTAATTTATCCATTACTATATCATTTGGTGCCTATGGAAACTGCTGCGTATTTACTAAGTTTCGTGGTAATATGTGGAAATCAGGATAAAATTAGCATCATGTGATTACAGACAGCAAACAATCGTAAACGAACCAACAACAATACGAGTCAGCAAATGTGCTTTTAGGTGGATAAAACTTCCCAGGGTAGTCATCAGAAAACAGCAGTGTAGCGATCAAGCTCGTTTTCGGTTATTCATCTTCACGCTGATTACATAACAATTTATATGAAACAGAGTTCTCAGGGCGTAACAAAATAAAACAAGTAGCAAGTTGGAGTGAGGTCAGACACTTCATCGGTATTCACGGAAACAACGTTTTGATAAAATTAAGTCATCATTATTACGCAACTGGACCGTAGCGCTTTGATCGGTCGTGGTATCGGTGGCGCTGGCAAATTCAACGTCTGAAGAAAGCGCTTTGTTTGCTCAAGGCTGGATTTTTTCCAATCGCTTCAGCTGTAACCAAAATTCGGCACCTGACAGCTTTTTAGTGACTGGTATTGACTCGGTAAGTCGGACAAAAGTCTGAGAACTCTTTCACATAAAGTTTTACGTTATTAGCCTGGTGATGAATAACCGCAAACGAGGTTGTTCGCTACACTGTTGTTTTCAATGATTCTTTTGAACGAGGACTTTTATATGGATTGAACATCACCCACAATTGGTTGCGGCTGTCGCATTCCCATAGGATTGACAGTCAGTCTGTCTCGTACAGAGGAAACACTATACTCGATTTTCGCTGTCATCGGGGCTCGTCAGTAGCGCATATCCTAGTATTGCAGGAACGAGAACTCTGGCCACGCTGTTCATTCGCTGTCTATGAAAATCGAAATCATCTACTACTCATTAGTAATCAAATATCGATCAACAAATAAATGATTTATGTGATTTCAACTTGGAGAGAAGTCCTAGTCGAGGGGTCATCGATTGGAGTTAACAGACAGTATCTGTGTCTCCTCTCGAGAGGATCGGACAACCTGATCATTACTCACAAGCGAAATTGGTTGAGCGTTCCCATATGATAATTCGACCGTGCCTTATATGGGGTGAACAGCGTAGTGGTAAACACGGTTGCCTCATGAACAGCGTGTCCGTGGTTCAAGTCCCAGCAGTGGCGATGATGTGCATTACTGACGAGCTCTAATGAAGGTGAACCTAGTGCTTCTTTTCGAAAGTGGCCGACTGGATAGTTTATGGGAATGCGACAGCCGCGATGAATTGTGGGTGATGTTCAGCCTACATGGAAATCAAAATTCCCTATTACTCATCAATAGAAGATTTACTGATGCAGAATACAAGAGGATTAGATTAAAATCCGCATAATCAAACTATTAGTTTAATGATCAATAACAGCCCTGCAAAGCTGATGAATCATTAGACAACTTCCTTGTAATTGCCGGCGGTGATTATGCTTGTATTATCTATGTACCATTACGTGTATGTATTATCCAGTGAACTGCTGTCTCACAAAGGCACTCTCGATTAGTTATACGAGACTGACCTTGTTGTATCCCATCTGCGTCAGCCATCCTGAATGTCTCTATATTCAATGGACCTGTTGGGTTTGTCGCTCACTGCTCACAGTTCACAGTGACGGGTCGTTTCCTCACACGTTCACAAAATGAAATAACTTAAGAGTGTCAGACAACCGAATGTATTTCACAGAAGCGCCTGTGTGAAAGAGACCTAACAGACCAAAAACTGTGTCCAACGGACTTCGTTGTCAGACAACTGCAAAAGTAAACAACATAAAAACGACGGGATCAATAAGGGTGTCTGTGCATTCTGTGCATAAGAAGGACTAAGTAAGGGCTTTGTTAATTTCAGTAAAACCTGGGCTGTGTTGTAATTTAATCAATGTGACAGCTTAAAATTATCAAAAGCAGAGGAGGTGGTGGTAACCAAAACCCCGACCCACATATGAAGCAGAATACAGTTGTGGCTGAATGAATGAGAGTTTGGACGGCTTGTTGAATGCAGAATACAACTGCTCTGTGGCTTGTTGTTTTCTGCTACACAGTCGTCAAACAGGAATATGAATATCGCGTACGCCTATTCGTGAGAATAAACCAAATGAAGTTATTCCAACTGGAGTCTCACAATCCAAACGCTCATTTAGACTAATCAACCTCAGCCTGCCGTGATAATAGGAGACGGTACATTTATTAAAACATTGGCTGTCAATCCAACATTTATGTTGTCTTGTTCGATAAGTATGGAAAGTGTAAAAAATTGTTAACTCCTCGTACCAACTTGTAAAACCGGTAAAACTTCATCTATCTTAACGAAATCATTACCAAAACTGAACATGTGAGCTGTATGAACTAGTAAACGAGACTTGCCAGTGGTATCTCATTGTAGACGGATCGTTCTCCATTGAATAACTCTGAGTACGACTCAGAAATACGTTCATTTTCATGGACTTGCTACATCATAACCCCTATATGTACTTGATCAAACAAGAGGTAGTGATCTTTAAGAATGGTCACACGTAGTGGTTTCCCATTGCATTCGCGTTATGTAATTCAACATTTGATTGATACACTTGTCATATGGGGCGATAAAATCAGCAACCGGAGTGGTTCAACTGCTTCTCACGCGGGGTCAGCAAGACAACATCAGTTGAGGATTGGTTCAGACGTCGGATGGTGAAATTAATAAAACTGACACCAATTTCCTGAAACTGTCCCAAACTAATGCCTCCGATTGTCCGCCCACTTGCTGCAACAATCAGATAGCTATAGATATTTCAAACTCCAAACGATGGTCAGACGAAAGGCGGTTAAATATTCCAGACAGTGATAGTTGAGTGAATTGATATTGCAGTTTGTTCACAAATTACGCATATTAATGAAGAAGGTTTGAGACTGGATTTTGAAAAATATCAAATGCTTAAAATATGTTTTCTTCGTTTATTGTTCACTTGTTTGCTAAGCTGATTGATAAGATGCACTTCGACAGCTTTGAGAAACGCAGCTCACTTCCCTGTCTAGTTTCGTTAACAATGACCGCTTTTTTACTGGGTAGTGGGTTACTGATAGACTGTAAATACTAGTCTTATGGTCTCATGAATATCACTATCTGTTGGAAAGAGTTGATTCAATGTACACTAGTTATGCAGTAAGAATTTACTTCTATCTGGTCGAGGTTTATCCCTACCCATAACTGCTGAGTAAATATCAGTGTGGTAGTTTAGACATTCGTTAGCCCAAGAGGTCGCGGGCACCGAAGTGACTTCTAGGTAAGACATATTTGCCTAACCACAAAAATACATTTCTCTCGAGAGTTGCAATGGATCGGCCGTATGTCATAACAAACTATGCCCGATCATTGTACTAAAGCTTACTCATATATCGGGAGGTTGACTCAGCTTGCTTAAGTGATGTTGACACAGCCCCGTCAGGTTTCATCAGCCGCCAGTCGTCTTACTGGCTAGAAGATGAAGCAAAATTTATTAAAACTCCTCCAGGGCAGGGACTGACGCTTATTGATCGGCCGGCCCACCACCTATGGCTGGATAGCTTCAACCTGTGAGAAACGATTGTTCACCAGCTAGCTAACGTAATCATTCACTGAACCAGTAGCCAAATGGGCAAGATATTCCGTTTCATCAATACAAGTTTGACGAGCATTCCGATCTTCAGCCTATGGTTTCAAACAAACAAGTCCGGCCAGGAATAAAACAGGACATAGAGTTTCCAGCTGTTAGTTTTAGAATAGTCTGCTTTTTGTTAAATGTATAGAAGCTTTGTTCAACTAGGTAGCCGGTATATTTATGGACAATTTCAGAAGTCAGTGGTTGTGTTGCATTGCAAGGTTTGAGAGGACAAAAATTAACTGTGAGGAGAATGTATGTTATACACTGACTAAACTTGATCAGCGAATGACGTTTGGGGGTGCGTTGCCTACGTTTGAACCAAGTTAGGTAAAAGGCCCTCTCACCGAAATGATTAGCGACAAGGTTACTAAACGTTTTATAAACAGCTTCAGTGCAGTCTCTTTGACAATAATCATTTAAAATTAAACATCACCCACAAATGATCGTATCTGCTGCATTCCGATAGATTTTACAGTCGGCCCCTTTCGATAAAAAGCACTAGAGTTGGGTTTTTCTCTCATTAGAGCTCTTCAATAGCGTAGTGGGAAGGATATGCACTACTGATGAGCCTTAATAAGAATGAAACTGAAGTCTAGTGCTTCTTTCCGAATGAGGCCGACCGGGAATGCGACAGCTGCGATGAATTGTGGATGATGTTCAACTTGAAATTAGCCAAATCCCTGACTACTCATCAGTAATAACCACTTAGTTCCCGTAAGCCCTGTTTGTACCTTCTGTAAAAATGTAACTTCATATCGCCACCGCCACACGATGAATACCAGCAGTCGGTTCATTTTAAACGGATCAATAAACTGGAACTTTGTTTTTATCAGAAATCGTCAGCAAGACATATCCTCACCACCAACGAGAATTAGACTGTAGATAAGTAAACAGGAAGCCGTCGTGTTGGTCACGCTATGTTCAACCAAGTTATCACACCTGAAAGTTCAATCATGTTCAGTTATGCTCACTGCTTAGTCTACCTGACTGCTTTCAAATGAATCGGACCAAGTTTACCGTTCAAAATCGATCAATGATCTCAAGATAAGGACTTATCTTCAAGTTGAGGTTGCATAAATAAGTAAACCTGTTCAGCAGCGTTGTGGGACTTGTTTGATATAAGCCAAATACCACTTACAGTTGACTGCAATCTTTTTATTCAGACAGACCACTCATTAATCGAAGCTATTTTCAACAGGCCTGATTGTGCCTTCAATTAAAAAAGAGCCGAATACTCTAATCATGAGATCACCGATTGGAATTAACAAAATGAGTGTTGTGTCGCCTGACGAGTAAATTAACTATTGTGAGTATTACTAATATACGAACTTGGCCGTAAGCTCATAAGTGATAACGTGATCATGTAAATTTACTAGTGCACTATTCAACGTGACTATCTCACTCGAACGTAGCCTTGGTTAAAATCCTAGTCATACGAAGGTCTACGCTGACATAGAAGTCTTCAACGTGCTTAACTCAATTCAAGTAGTGCTGATCGCAGGAAGTAGACCGCCAATCAAATGCCGTCAAACATGGACGTGATTAAAGTTGGACCAACAAATCTCCTGCCGATTATCAGCATTAACCTGTGCAAGTTATCAGCCCGTCTTGGAGGAAACAGAGTTGGTTTCTTTAGATTAACCTTGTATAATGATCGAAGGAAATAATTGAGGGATATTATCAAATTGAAAATAGCTTCTCCATGTAGTAGACACGAAAAGGTATGTTAACCTATTCCACAATATATGTGGTGTTTCTGAAAGGGAGATGACCAGACGCTAAGATATATTTCATTTACTATAGTCTCAAATAAATCCTATTTATTATTCTATGTACCCGCATACACATTGACTCACACCTTCTCCTCCAGATTATTGTTAATAAAATCACGTGATCATTACTCACAAGCGAAAGTGGTCGAGTGTTCACATATGATAATTCGGTCGCGCCTAACGTGAGGTCAATGGCGTAGTGTCCGTGGTTCAAGTCCCGGCTGCAGTGGCGATGATATGCACTACTGACGAGCTCTGATGAGAGCGAAACTCGAGTTTAGTGCTTCTTTTCGAAAGGGGCCGACTGGATAGTCTATGGGAATGCGACAGCTGCGATCCATTGTGGGTGATGTTCAAATTGAAAATCACGTGTGTTCCCCAACTGTGCTTAATAAATATTTAGCATTTTGCCTGTTTGCCGAAGTAATTTAACTCCAGCAACTATATCATGATCAGGATCATTCAGTAATTGTGTATATTTTCGTCAGCATCTGGATACATGCAATATTTCCATGGGTACCATAATATTAACCGGGCGATAAAACCTCCATTTAGATCAACCAGATTCATCAATTTTGTTTAGTCACTTCTTCCGTTGTAAAAACTCTCATGAATGAACCGTGCATCACAAAACTGTTCTTCGTGCTTCAAAGTGGTTGATGTAAACTGCCCACAAGGCAAATGCGAAACTTCCGTCGTAATGAACATAGGTATGTGAACATGGGATACTTTTCAAGCTGAACGACAAGGTAGCCGGACGACACGGGCCTAAATGCTCCCTACCGGGTTTACATTCCTAATGGAAAGCAACAAGATCAACTAGTACCCTAAACTTCAATGAATTCACGTGATCACGTTGTCGGTAGAATGCAGCAAACATCAAGCGGGGACCGCGTTGGAGGTAATTAAAATGGCTCCACTTCAGCTAAGCGAACAATACATGGATGTTCGTTTTGCAGTAACTCTTTGAAGTATAATCTTATTTTCTTACATTTCATTTTTGCGTTTGCAAAATGGTAAGATAATTGTCTTCTAACCGTGGTTCAAATAGTCCTTAACTCTCAGCCTTTCAGTATCATTAGTTATCCACTCATGAACGATTTTGCAAATTCCTGCTGTTGGTGCATAATAAGCGAGGTCACCAGTAAGTAGTACAACACTAATCGAATTTACAAAAACTACAGAACATTCATAAATGCCAAGAGGGATAGAGGCTGTAACGGACAACTGAAAACTTGTATATACACCATATGGAGAGTGCTGAGTAAAATATCGATCATCCAACAGTCCCAAAGGATGCTGACGGATGTCAGCCGTGTAAATTAGTGTGTGTATTCTGAGATACATTGTGATAGACATTGCAAACTAACCAACTTCCTTTACCATGCGATCGTAACAGCTTGTTACTCGACTTTTTTTGCGACTGTAACCGTGATGTGTAACATTAGCACCACTCAACTTACCCGATCAACCACAACAGTACATGCTATTTGTGTTACCAATTTTCGAAGGCCGATGACCCTTTAATGGTTAGTCATGGTCAGAAAGTGTTTGCCAGTGGACAGCGGGCTATTATTTGTCGCAGGTGCAAAACAAGGCAAAATAATCATAAAGATAAACCACTTCCCTCCATGTCCGTCCTATTAAACAGCTAGTGATTGTGTTTAAATCATTTAAGTATCGCTGGTTTATAATGGCACATTTGCATTCAGATATATGTTTCAGCCGGTCATTTTTAGAAAGAAACACTAGGTTGAGCAGTCAATCATGTCAGACCCGTAATCAACTGAACTTCTTCTGTAGTGGTTCGTTTCGAAAGGAACTAAACGAACATTCTGTGTCATTGCAAAAGGTCCGATCAGTTTTGTGTGAATTTTAACATAATTCGTTATTTTTCAACGATGGTGTGGGCGTTGTCCCATTTTTGTCTGAGAATTTCCAATTGATTTCACAAACAGTTCAAGTAGAAGCTTAATGATTAACTACTGTCCCACTTTAATGATTTATTTCAGTCACAAGATGGTGAGGAGTATGAAAACTTTGTTTTATGAACCTATCAGTTGATAGATGGATAAAAAATGGCCTCCCTCTAGTTGACGAATTGTATTCTCAACTTTCATTTTATTGTACTTCATTTCTGTTGAGGTGCTCTGTCTTCCACAGGGAATGCCGCGCAGCTTGGACATGCAAAAAAAATAAATTGAGTAGGATAGATTTCAAGACAGTCACGTATTACTGATTAGTACCAGGAGATATCGATTAACATTAACTGAACACCACATGCAGTCGGTTGCAGCTGTAGTATTTCTATTCAATTTTAAGCCACTAGCTTTTGTAGGCGATTAACTTACTGAAGATAGGTAATTGTCAGACCTCGTCATAGGCACCTGTTGTGTAGCTGTCTGGAGTCAAATTCCTATAACGCTTTTATAAAGTAATCGTTTTGACCAATACGTCCATATCAGGCAATACCAAGTTGCCATATGCAAATGTTCAGCAACATTCGACTGCGAGTACTGTTCACGTTGTCGAAGCGTCTAGTAAGATGACGGACTAACTGTCAAGCTAACCATGGACAACTACCCTGCAATTAACGTTTGTCAAAATCTCGACATTACGTAAACCAATCTCAAGCAATGTCTCATCACTGTTAGCTTTCTAGGAACTTTAGTGGATGCCGATCGTACATCTTTTAGAAGAAATCATTACTATCACACCTACATAGACGCCTTGATGTCTAATGTTTATTTTTCAAGGGATCTGGCTGAATGATCTACATGGATGTGAACGCTGCGAGCAGCCTCGAATTGCGAAGTACTTCTGCAAGATTGCCTTGATTAAGTAGATTTAACGTTAGGTAATGAAATCATGGAGGTTGTTGACCGGTTTGTTTACCTGGGAAGCTGCATCAGCTGCGGCGGAGGTGTTAGGAATGCGATGGAAGCGCGTGCCTCGGAGGCTAGGGTAGTGTTCGCTAATCTGAGGCACGTATGGCGACAGATAAGTATATATCTGAGGCTTAATTGTCACGTATATCAAATAACAATGAGGGCTGTATTACTTTACGGCAGCGAAACCTAACCCCACAGGGTAGAGGACGCAAACCGTCTTCAGGTGTTTGACCACGGATGTCTGCGTTCAATCACTGGTATTGAGTGGCCCCAGCGAGTGGACAACGAGGAAGTCAGGAAGCGGGTGTTTGGTAGTAATTGTCAAACGAGTTCTTTTGTCTACTGCTTATATTTACACAGACTTAGATGGTTAGGTCATGTGCTAAGGATGTCAACTGGTCGTCTGTCGCACCGATCACTGTTTGCCGACGTTGAGGCCGACTGGCGTAATGTGCGAGGTAGTCAGATGGTGACCTGGCGTAAGGAAATCAAATCATTCACGAAGAGGTTGATCACGGTAGATCGTTTTAGTCTCCCGGGCTGGGGCCCTCATGACTCACAGAGTCGGTGGCTTAAGACGTTATGTAAGATGTCGGCTAATCGAGCTCAGTTGCTTGTTGTCGTTGTTTGTCCGAGTTGTTTGTGAAATGAGTACCTTCAATGACGCGGGGCAGTGAAAGCGGTAAGGAAGGTGTCTCACTGATCAGGTATTAATTTTGCTTAAAGCGGGGTTGTTTATTTTAAGTCGTAGACACTTTGATGTTAAATGTTTGAACATAGAATTAGCTGTTATCATTAGTTATGCCCTTTTCCGTCCCTTTCTATTCAACTCTCTCTTCCTATACAAGGCTTGCTTTTTCTTCTTCATGGTTATGTGGCAGTAAAGCATCAGTGTGACCCACCGATGTAATACTGTTTATGATGATGAATTTCGGTTCATATTTACAACTTCGCAATAGTGAAATGTTTTCTGGTTTCTCCTCAAATAACGTTGGTAGCATAAAAAGTTCTCTGTTCAATTTGACATTCAAGTTATGTGCAAACAAAGGTGATCGGGAAATAATACGCAAACAGACAGTGATTGAACTAGGTAAGAATGAATAAATTGTGTTTCTTTAAAGAGCTACACAAACAACTCGGCATTAAAATTGTACAAGATAAAAAGAAACATAAACGCTAAATAGTGTAAACAAAACATACAACCTAATAGTATTTTCTACATTTTTTCCAAAAGTGCCAATAATCAACATAATAACTGGTAAGAGTTTTGTTGGATGATGTTGATCGTCGGCTTACGGTCTAAAAACTTCAAGATGATTTTGTGTTCTCTCAATGACCTAAGCAATTATATGATTTCCATGACACATAAAACACGGAATACATTACTTGATATATTAGGACAAGATACGTTCATGATATGTTTTGTTGCAAGTGTGTCTTGTTGTCCATACCATATACACAGGCTTTGGTTCCAGCAATGCAGAGTTTCAGTCAATTTAATGTAGCAGTGTACAAGGCTTCTGAACAAACGAGAATGAACGAAGCTATCTGTGTAAGTGGTTTTGAAGTCAAATACCCGAAACTGACTATTATTAATGAATTAACCGTGTTCAGTTTCATCAGCTGTTTGAAGATTCCATAAGACTTATGTGAATGTTGCTGCTGAAGTTTATTTACTTAACAGTTAAACAAAACTAATAATTGGCTCCGCAGAATATCACAAAAAGTATATTTCAACTTTTCCTCATGGTTTCGAATAAATTATCTATTTTAACGAACATTATGAAAACAGAGCTATACTGAAGGCCTCAGGTTCTGAAACTGATACCAACTAATCTTAATGCAACATTTTGGGTCAAGTTTCGATAGGTTTCTCTGGGAATACAAACGGACTACATTTGCTCATGCCTTACGATGAGAAATCAACAACACATGATTGTAACTATGATACTGAATTACAGATACAGTTTGCAAGCAGGTGTGGGAAGTAATCATCAGTGAAACACGTCTAAAGTTCAGAGCATACTGATGGATACTCATTATACTTACATGTTTTCACATACGAACTATGTGGTCAAACAGAGCAAAGGACTGGTCAACTGATATACCAGCATAAAATAATACAACTGAACAGTGTACAACAATCAATGTTTCTCAGGTCAAAACATCTCGCAACTGGGCAAAATGTTGATTTTCCGTTTGAAGCTATAGTACAACTGCGACAAACGGAATAACTCTCATTTAGGAGCTTACTGACTTGTGAGAATCAAATCTTAAGTTGCGCGGATTTTGTTCACCGTTTTCATGTGCTTGTTAACGTAATTGCTAAGTGTTTATTCTTAAGGTAACATCTTGCAGTTTTTCCAACGTTGCTTCTTGCAGTTTGTTATACCACTGTTCTGATGTTCCACTTTGGATTTCAGTGACCATGTGATGGCTCGCCAGTTCGCACTCTGTTCACTCATGACAGGAAGGTTTACAAATTACTCAATTTTAATGACTTCTATAAATAGGTCGGTCAAAGTTACTTTTCTTTTTACCCTATCTTGAAGCTATTATACATGTACCCAGGTGTAATATCCACAGTTAAAGAACAACACTCGAAGTCGAGTTTTCCTCTTGGTTTTATTTAAAACCGCTTCAAACCGGCGTTTCAGTTTTCCGTATTTGCAGTTTCATGTATTCTAAGCCGGATAACAGTTCCGTATAACAACTCTAACTTGCAACTTTGTGTCTGTTATTTTGCAAAACAAAACAGATTAGTCAAATATGTTGTCAAATACTCTCGGAGATAAGCGGGCGATTGTTGTTCACAGTTAACGTAATCACCAAGTTCCGTTTTACTGAGTGATCCAAAATACTGAATAACAACAAACTATTCAATTCCGGACGGAAGTTCAAAACAATGTCAGCAATACCGATCATTATGGTGTATCTTTTGAGATCATTTTTTCTAGCCGTTTTCAACAGAAAGTACGTTAAATCGGAATGTAATTGGGTGAGAACAAAATAGATGAACATTATTCACCAAACGGACAAGCATGCATGTACCTGCCCACGTTCAGAGCCTGCGCATATAAACTACCACAGAAAACGTGTTATGAATGTAAACGAACGTTGCGGCCTTTTACGCACAGAGCTGAGGCATCAATTCTCGTTAATGATCGGTTCCATAATCTCAGGGGCCCTCTAGTTTTTTATCCTGAGTACAAAAATCCCAATCCAAAGTGGTTCAAGCGGGACAGATTGTCGAATGGGGAGCAAATGGTAGTACAGTTTGATTAGATTTTTTATAACACGTTTACCATGGTAACAAATTTACAAGGCCAGCCTAGTTTCCTTGCGTGCAAACGTGGAATTTCTCGTATGTTTTTCTGCGTCTGCCTTCCAGTGACTATCCGGTTTACGTTATCATACTGGAAGGATTTTGAATTGTTGTCATTTTTTAATATCTGTCTAAAAGTAAACACTGATAGTCCTGGCTTGAATTGCATTGCCTGGAAACATTCGGCCACAAACCTATTGGAGATGAGTCAGGGACTAACTGTAACATCGTAATGTTAGGTTCGAAATTTAGACATTTGTGATTATGTTCAATCGTTAAATTAACACCATACTTGTATAGTTATTTTCATGGTATGATCATGTTACTTCCGTATACTGTTCATTAACGTGATTATTTTCTGTGGGTTGACAACTGGTATTTCACAGTGAGCAGACCAACTCAATAGATGTTAACGGGAGCACATGTGGAAATCTTCCAACTAAAGAACGTTAAGATTAGGCTTTGTTTCTTGGTTTGTGATTGATATGATGTGGGGACGTTGCCTTTTTTCAAACGGGGTCTGGGTTTTTCCGGACGGGGTTGCTTTCAAGCTGAGAACTTTACTAAACTAATTATCACCGGCTAGGCCCAAAACAGCAGTGCTGGACTTCAACGTTAAATATTTGAGAAATTCTAATGGAACATTCCGCTCTCTCACCATTTGGTGGGTCACACTTGACACTGAAATTAATGTACCTATAAGACAGCATTTGAGATTTTTCAGCCGAGGGCCTGACAGTGTGATTCAACGAGCAGAACTTATGCCAATTATAGGAGTTCGGATTTTGTGAATCGCTCGAACGAACAGTACTTTGTCCAGCTTGCGGTTCTCTAGTTCGCATAAACATTTTTTGTCCATGTATCACTGGATCAGCTTTTGAACTTCAATAATTTTTTTCAGTTACAACTTACAAGTGAAAATTTCCAGGGAGATTGAGATTTACATATGTACCCAGATGCTTGGCAACACAAAGCCGAAAGCATCAACACTAGACAGCTGAGCCGTAGAACGGATAAGTTAACGAAATATTGTTGACGTCGATCGTCTCAAATTATATCCGATATACTTTCGATACGCTGCCAACAAATAAATAACCTATTTATAGTCATGGCGCGACAATATGCGATTTCTGAAAAGACTAGTGTAATGCACGTTTTAAAGCAGAGGCCTCAAGGTGAATAACCAATTTTTATTTTCTGTTGTCTATTCATTTGATCAAAAAACATTATCTTGATAATGAGTACACTCGTTATAAACTGTATGTGCTATACAATTATTCAGAAAAACTGCATATTTATAATCTAACTTTGGATGACACTCGTATTCTGATCTCATCTGTCAATTTTCTTTGGCTCACCAAACGTGCTAGGTGACAATTCACAACGTATGAGATTCTAATTTATGAACAGGACAATACCCATCGGAAGATGTCTTGCAAAAAGGATAGATCTACTGGTTTCAGTTGCAAAAAGAGAGGTCATTGACATCTGGCGGAATCCGGGTCATCAGACAGCGGTATAGCTTGTAGAAACCTTCAGGTTCAATTCACGCTTGTACCCAAATCATGTTATCTTACGGAAAGTTGCTTTCAGTCAGTGTAAGTGCCACGGACACTGATCAACGTCTGAGGCTCCTTTTATCCAGTACAAATCCCTTATAAGATGATTTCGTACGAGGTCATAAACGCCAATAAAATAGAGTCGTTAAGGGTCGAAAAAACACCATATAATCCGACCGTTTTATTTTGGGAAAACACTCTTAAGGAGCAAGCTGTGTACACTGTAGCTGAAGCAAAACGACTCTCAGTGAAGCGCACCAGGCAAACATCCCAGTTAAACCTTTGTGGGCGGTAGCTTGTTTGATATATATCAGACTTTAACTTGTCAAGACAGTGTGCGCTCATTATGCACGATTTGGTCCTGAGGCAGTCCAATATTGCTCCCTACGGTCTGTTGTAACCTAACGGAATTTGTTCGAACAGTGTTACAGTACTGTTTCAATATATACCAAGTATCTTTCACAGGGATTTTCGAATAACATGCATACTGTCAGAATGGTCGAGTTGTAATAAACTGTTTCTTGGACGTTGTTGTCTTTCATTCGTTTTTTCTACGCCAATGTCAAAATGAACGTGCGCTTCATGTCGAAGGACATGGCTGGAAGTTAGTCTACAATAGACTTCAACGTTAGTGCGTATGAAACAGCTATTTGTATCAGACGAGTATTTGCGGGAAACAGGTAGCATATATAAGCTCACGTGCGAATGACTTTTATACAGAGGAAAGTCAGTTGCTATTTTTACTAGCAGCCTGTTGAAACACAGCAACATGTAAGTTATCTAAAACATATTACTGTGAATTATGTCGTTTCAATTTACACTTTGATTGTCGTAAAATGCAGTCAACAGCCGACAAACAAATAAGTTACTTATGCACTATATATTCAGTTATTGAGTTAAAATCCTTGTTCCAAAAACTCCTGTATGGCAATAGTAGCGAACAGTCGTTGATAATTCACTGTTCTATCAGATGAGACATGATAACGAATTTGTACTTCAGTACATTAGGTGTTAATTCGTCAGTCATAGGGGTATGGTTACACTTTTTATGGTTTCACTTACAGGATTTCCCAGGCATCATATGTTAAGTCCAACGTTTGCTTTATATGAGTGCATAAATATATATTATAACTGAACTACTTCAACATGTAGACGGTTTACAGAAGACGTATCCAAACTCTTGTTCTTTGGTCTTTGAAGTATATATCTGCTGTCTTTTGAGAGCAGCTGATAAGAACCACCTCTCATTAGACTTACTCTAGTGAGGGTTTGCCATTAACAGTAGAGTGATTGACCGAAGTTAACAGGTCAACCATTACTTGTTATGTTGAGACGATCGGGTAATTAGAAAAATGTTCACAGTATAATGTGGCTGGGCGCTGGCGCATGACAAATAAGTCTTACCTAATGTGATATGGCTGGTGCAATGGTCAAACCGGTTGCTTCAGGAAAGCGTGCCCGCAAGTTCAATTCTGGTGGCGGGGGAAGATGCGCCACCCTGGTAGATTCTGACAATTTTACGATTTTTTGCAATAGGCGGTGGCCGAAAATTCTATGGGCGAGGGCTGCAGTCAGTTGTGTGCAATGTTCCGCTTATAATCACATATCGGCAACCGGTAGTATCCTACAATTCTGCTACTTTTTGTTGATTACAGAAAAATTCATAATGATAAGCATCTCCCGCTCAACAGAAACGAGAAAAATTTACGGAATTCATGTTTACAGTGGATCGTGTGTAACAGGAAAACCACTAAGAGTTGAAAGTGTTTCCGTGACAGTTGTGGAATCCATAAGTATATAGATGTGCCACTTTCTTTCTGTAAATTAAGCATTCCAACAAACCTATCTATAGGCATGCATGTAGTTACGAACCCCGTCCTATATGTTGACAATTTGGCAGAAATTTCACCAAAACCATTGGCGGATAGTAAAACAATAAGACAATGATTGTTGTTGTTGTCCTTGCACCCCTTGCACATTTCACCTTTGTATTCAGAAAGGCAATTAATCTGAGACACGCGAGCGAACAAGCCGAACTGCTTCGCTGTGCCAGTGATATGTAGACGTATGATCAAAACTGTAGTTCCGTATGGTGCACTATTCAGACATTCTGGAATTGTATTCAAGCAAAAGTTGTCCAACCGTTAATACAATAATATTATTCTGCTGACCGTTTGGTCGGGAATCTACTTATAAAACGAACTGGTCATAGACATTTGACAAGCGGTGTGCGTGCCGCTTATTTAGAAATCTCGTTGTAACCATCGGTCTCACAACGATAACAAATGAGTGACAAGGGGATCAGACAAACTTTGATGGAATAGGACATTTCTTTTTACCAAGATATTAGTGAGGTTATTTCGTTGATCTCTTGAACGTTTCGTTTTTCAGTGTGGTAAAGTTCTCAGATTATGCCGGGGGTGGTACGTTTATTTCTGCGTCATCATATTTCTCCCAGACCGTGGCTAAGTATGCAACCTAGGATGAAACTGGTCAAAACGCAGACGTTTTTAACCCCATTATTCTGATTCTACTAAGACCCGTTCGTAAACCAAGTTCGGTTTCTGTCTGGTGAATACAGTGAACATGCACATGAGTGCCAATTAACTTTGATAGACAGAATATATGGGGGATACATCTTTGTTTACAGGTTCCACACAACACACAAAAGTTCTTGTTCTCCTCACTGTCTATTTCTCAGTGTTTCTCAAACTTTCATACTATGTTCACATTACCCGTGTGTTTAGTTTACTCATGTGAATTTAAGTTGAAGCAATTGACTGTATTCTGTTCACTTCATAATCGTTGGTCAATTTAGATGCACACGAAGGTTGAATCACTAAAGCATGTGCGTCAGTCTGCACTCACCCATCCCATTTCTGTACCGACCAGGTTTCACAGAGAGAACTTTCAAATATTTGGACAAGTTACACGCACATCTAAAACTGGACAATAGTCACGAGCTGGACAAATTGTACAGATTTGTCTGTACGCACCCACTACTTCATCCATTCGATTATATTTCCATGTAGTTAACTGATGACAACAAACGGTTAACCATACATCTTACATAATAATTTTGATCTTATCCGAATAATATAACAACCACGTTGTGGGACAGAAAAAACTTTCTAGGTAACCTTGTGTAATCCCACAATATCGGAAGTGAATGGAGGGAAACAACTGTAATTTTCAACGACGGTGCAACTTATGCTGTCAGTGAAACAGAAAGCAAGCTTTTCAGCAATCTCTTGTGTATTAATAAACTACAGTCCAATTTGCAAATAATATGATATGTGTGCCCTAACCCTAACAACAAACCACAACGAGCATTGCAGCTTTCCAACTAATTCCGTTTGTACACTGTCTAGACTGATGAGGTTTTGTCCGTAATTAGAATTTCCTGCAACTTCCTGTCAAAGTTAATTATGTTCGTTTTAATCAACGGTACATTAGAATTCGTACAGACAGTTTATGCATATTACGCACCTTGAAAAATCAGTCTTTCCATTTTGATTCAGGGTTTCAATAAATAGTTACGATATATTTTGAACGTGTTGTGGACAAGCCAAAGTAATTTCTCCAAAAATTTATTATTTCGCAGTATATTTATAGGGTGCTTGTTTTGCCTGCTTTGTTGAACCATTTGTCGCAATAGCTGAATGAATCTCTTCATCATCGTTGTCTTATAGGACGCCGATGGAAGGATTAAACCTCCTTTTTCTCGGGTTTTCGTCAAGTAATGGTGCACAAAATATTCTGGTTGGTGTAATGGCACAACTGTTGTAAACACAAATTGTAGGGACAGATTTATTTATATGTGTCCATCCAACACTCAGAGGCTTAGTGAGAGTCGTAAAAATGTGAAATCCATTTTTAACCTCTAGTATGACCCAGTGAATTTGTGTCAGTTGCTAATTGAACCCACCCTACATGCACCTAGTGGTAGTCAAACATGATTCTCATGACAGGTGTAGTTTTACTTCAGCTGGATCATGCGAACCACGTACGTACCACGTATGTTAAATGTAGCCCCCGCATACCATCACAAATGTCAACTTCAATATACTGACAATTTCATGAATATATTAATGATATTCCGAGAAATAACAAGTGCCGATGTGTGCGATACTAAACTTGTGCGATTTGTTAGCAAAATTATTAAACAATT
Source organism: Paragonimus skrjabini miyazakii (assembly GCA_014338405.1). Lineage (NCBI taxonomy): Eukaryota > Metazoa > Platyhelminthes > Trematoda > Plagiorchiida > Troglotrematidae > Paragonimus > Paragonimus skrjabini miyazakii. The sequence goes on from JTDE01000674.1 coordinate 98,052, forward strand.
TTTTTGAGTTGGCTGACACGATTCGAAAACCAACCAAAAGTGATCACAAATGTTGCAGTTTCATGGATTTTCCGGTCGTTCCATGTTGATAGGAAGCTTCAAATTCAAATCAGGCTCCCTTTAGAGCTCATCGCTATAGAATATCCTTGACATGACCAGCACTAGGACTGCAGTCAAGATTTCATAGGACAATCGCATTAACCACTGCACTATCGGCCCTAAATTAGACACAACTGAATAGCTGTATACAAACGCTCAGATACATTCGTTTATCAGTAATGTTATGACTACTGTTTCGTTTCGAAAAGAGACGGAAGCTGTCCTGTTAACTCCAAGCGATGACCCCACGACTAAGATTGTCTTCAGGTTTGAACAACGTAAATTAATAAAGCTGTTGTCGTGGAGTCATCACTTGGGTTGCACGTATGCCGCTTTTCTGGAAATTGTTGATTAGTATCGGTTGTAGTACAGTTAACTCAAATTTGACATACCAGCAGCGTTCTTATTTTGAAATAACGTAAGCGTTAACAACCGTTGAATTTTCGCAGAGGCGTACCATGAGTTATTGTTTGCGGGTCCGCTAGCGAAAGCTACAACCCAAGATGAATCGCCTGGTCAACAAACAGGGCTAGTCTAGAAGATCTTACCTGAATCTCCTACGACAAAGTTGTCGATGGGTCACACATACGTAAAGCCTGCTGCATACAGTCAAGAAAATGTTTGGGACTTTTAGGCATAGTGAATGTATACACAATATAACCATGATGAACAATTTATATCGTCAATGCTGGCAAGTTTTTGTCAGTGAAATTGCGTTTACATTACATTTTTGGCGCCAAGTTTGAGTTATAACTTTCTCGAACTTCTAATTTCTTATCATTTTCATCACGTTTTATAGTCTCACTAATCTTGTCACTGTTGTGTATCTAATATTTCATCACTGTCGGTTATTCAACCACCGTCTAGCCTGGAATGAGATATACAAAATTATTGTAAGCATCTCGTAAGCAGTAAAATTCCGATGGTTCCATTTGATGGGCTAAATTGTTTACCTTGAAGTTGAGTGATGAAGTCCAACATTCTACAGTGCTAAACATACCGTCAAGGGCATGAAAGTTCAAGTAGTTTATTCTTAACATTACTGTTGTAAAAAAACGCACTACAGCTTGAATAAATGCACAATTATCCGCTGTAAAACGTTTTCTCGGACGCCGAAACAGAAATATGAGGCCCACATGCTTGTACTGGAGAACTGAAGGTATTTGTTTATGAGTTACTGTTTATATGTTGGCCGAGAAATAAAAATCCTTGGGGTTCATACAGTAATAGAAATATTTACTGATTTCAAACAAAACTAAATGTCATGAGATCGACTGGTCAGCCCTGAAACACGGTGTATAAATAGTCTGGCGGAATTAAACGTTTGGTGAAGTATCTCAGAAATTTATGGTTAGTGTCGATTTCTGTTTGACGGATTGGTATCCAGCCTCAAAATTCTGTCCTCTATGTTGAGCAATACGCTTCAGCCTGAGCAGTAATTCAGAGCTAAACGTTTGGTGATAGGATGGTCTTCATACTTGGTAGTTGACTTTTATGGAACAACTTTACTGATGACGTTTGTGTGTTTACCAAGAGGACATTTACCGTTTGATGGGCTTAGAAATGTAAGAGGGTGATGTTTATATTCCGCTAAAACTTCTTTTAGGATTGCTAGCCGTTTTGGATAAGCAGTTTGTGGGAGCCCATCAGGCCAGTTTTGCTTCTTCTTCGACAACTTTCAGCAGTCTTTTCCCTTCATTTCTCTGAAACTGAGTAGATGCTCACAAACACACACGTATGAATTTATTCTGGAGTTCACTGGTGTTGCTGCTTAAGTGAAAACGACTGCATGTTTCTGGACATAGTCAAATGGTGTGGTGAAAATATTCGCGGAGTTCGTTTGTGTAGGAAGCTGAATACTTTTCCAGTGTATGTTGGATATCAAGCAGAATTCAGTTCAGACTTGTATACACTGAATAGCAAGTCATAATCCCCGGGAGGCTGGTTACAACAGCCGCACATGTACAGTCTGTCCAACAGTTATTGGATAACTTGTTTTACCACACCAAGTGTGCCAGTTTTGTTCAGATAAATTTGATGTTCCTTTACTGGATGTTGGAGCGTTCTACGACTTATCTAGCACAGGAAAATTTCCAGATATCAACAACAAAGGGGAATTCACATCTTAAGTAGAAAGCGTGATAATTTTGGAAGTAAGAGCAATTTATATCTGGTGACAGCGGTTATTTTCTGTATGCCTGTAGGTAAATGTGGAGTGTGGACCACTGCAGACTATGGAAATTGTGAGGGCACAAAGAAACCATTTTGTGAAAAAGTGGCGACTTAACCTGAAGGCAATCTATTTGGGCATTGTCAGAAGATGCTAGTTGACTGTCTGAAAACCCGTAGACCAGCCGCAGTTTCAAGAAGTAGCAAGCTTTCCCAAAAACGACTCTAGATGAAGCGCAAGGCAATTGTACCGGTGTGAGTCCAATTTCAATGTAATTTCATTGTCACTTTTAAATCTGTTTTGGCACGTGCCTAGCCGTCTGACCGGTACAATCTTTTGTATGGCAGAAACAAACGGAAAACACCCCGACAAAGGTTGCTTTGAGAGAACTTACATCTCCTTATGATTGAAGAATTTGACTGTCTCCCCTGAAAATAATTTTATAAACAAGTGTTACATCGTAAAAGCGACGGTAAATTTGTTATTAAGAAAGCTGTCTCACTGTAGCAAAATTGAAGGCTTGAGAAAAAAATGATGTGTGGCCTCTTATGTGTTTCAGATTTTCATCACAACGTTTACTGTTGATAGTAGTCAAATGTTCGTGTTTTCTGTTCATTTAAACTCCTCACAATTGCCAAGTTCTTTTCGTTGATCTTTCGACAATTACTCTCCGTTGTTCGCATATGTGTGCCCTGCTCTTAACCCATATTGATTTTCAAACTGACTAGGTCCGAGGTTTATTAGCTCAACAACATCTTATTAAGTCAATTTTCTGTTAAATAGGGTTGTATCTTCAGATCTGTATGTGTGTTGCAATAATCTCATTGAAACACAAAAATTCCATTAATTCGTGAACCTAGAAACATTAGTATTTGTGTAAAGTGTCTATAGGATCCGACTCCTTTTTTCCTCAAAAGAAAATCAATTCGAATTTATTCAACCTTGTCACAGTGTTATCTGTAAACGAACATTTATTGTATGGAATCCTGTTCTGATCTTGGATAGCCACAATGAGACAGTAATGTGGTGGTTTGGGTGACTACTAAATTAACGTGCTCATCCTTTCTTGTATTACTTCCAAAATTTCGAATGAAAAATTCATGAGAACTTTCAGTAATCAGAAACGAAATACAGCGTTACTATCGTTACGCTAATAACTTCCATACAACCGGGTTTTAATTATTTTATTAAACGATATATTAGTAAACAATTGTTTGACAGAACTTATTTCGTCCAGAATGTTTTCACCTTTTATACTCTGATACGAAAAACTATATCATTCATTTTGATTACTGCAAAATGTTTGCTAACTAGAATTAAGTACATAGTAAAAAATTATATTCAAACGATCTGAAAGCAAAGTGCATACGAACACCCAGTAGAAAAACTCGGTTACCTTTTGCTATCAAAATCACTCTTATGCAACGAGGTTTCCTCCTATGTCTTTAAATTGTCGATGAATGAATTCAATGCTTCATATCCGCCCAAACCTCAGCCGGCTACTTTTCGTTTAATCCCCTTTTTGTTCTTTACTGAATACTTTCGTAATTGTGTATCAACATTTTAAACTTTGACATAGGTCGTCCGCTCATTACTGTTAAAATTGTCGCACTGTTCACTAACATGCCATTACACATTCCGGGTAATCTCACTAACAGTCCTTTCACACAGAACCTCAAAAACCTCAGCTTAATAGCGTTTTCATTGACAATGAACACGCAGTGTAATTACTTCGGGTGATAAACACCAAGAGTCTGGTTATATAAACCTCAGAAAAATCACATGTAATTTGGAAATCTTCTCTGAAGAATGATCGAAGTATTCGGCCTTTGTACTGGTTATCGTTCTTTCATAATGTACATCGTTGCCGCAGCCACGTTTTAAATTAATGTAACAGTTAGCGTGAATCAACAATTTTGACCAATGTGGTTTACATTAAACTTGATTGAAAGATCACATGCAAACGCTCAATCGCATGCGCTTTCGAATGAAGTTGAAGTTGCTCACTAGCCTCTAACTCTCGTGTTATTTCCAACTGATGATCCCACGACTTAAGTTTCTCATCAGATTGCTAAGTGGTGATGTGACCGTTGACAACTGCCAAAAAATTCAGTTGACATATATACAGTTTTTCGATTAGATTTAACTGAACAAGAAAGTAACCTTGGACCATTCAGACAAATTGAACGTTTTTCATGTGCGACTGTTGTTGATTGTTAAGGTAACATACTTCGGTCGTACTTACTAATAATTAAAACTAAGCCTTCAATAGCCGTTCATATGATGTCACTTGGAAGCCAGCAGTTGGTCCGAAACCTGATCTGTTGAGAATTGGGAACACACGATTACGTTCTGTAAAATTAATACTATAACCATTGTTATAAACCAAATGATTATTTTCGTCTTTTGTCTTCCCACTGTCTGATCGATAAAACAATCATATCGACTATAATGTAGTCGTAAGTTACATGATAACAATATTCGTTCATCGAATTTCAGGTACACTTGTGTCAATAAACACACATATAGCAGGGTATTATTGTAATTTTCCAATCTTTTATTGAAATGGGTCATAAAACTACCGAACAATATCCTTTCTAGTAGACAGTCAAGGCATCATACTGCTGCAGCCAGCCAGTTGTTCGTGTAGTTTTGCCGCCCGAAAAAACTTCCATAAAATGCTAATGCGTGCAACAATGTTGTGCAGTTTGCGTAACCACAATTAATGTGGGAGCTTTGAACTGCTCTTAGACTGCATATTTGCGTAGATACACACATAAACACGCACGGATAAACACGATGCTGCATGTACGAACTGTCAGTTATTTCACCAGCCTTCGGCGTTCAGTTCCACGCTTGCAAATGTCGGGTGTGAACACACGCACACACAAGTAAACACACCCACCTACGCAATTATACACGCACTTCTAAGTGTGCACATTTTAGGAACGTATTGATCGCTCTCGTTCGATACTTGGAGGTATGTTGTTCTTTTCTTGTCTGTTGGGCAGTATCCATTTTCGGCTAATGTGATCGATATTGGAAGCTGACAAGTGAAATTTTCTCGCTTATAGTGTGCTTGGCTGATTGCACTTCATAAAGCGTTCTTATTTTCCTTATGGTTGTCTAGTCGGTACCTTGAATTGCTTTCTGGCAGAAATTAAGCAGTTTCATTATATTTACTGATCCTATACAAGACAAAACGTTTAATGTTCATTTGGTTGAATAGGTTTTTAGGGAAATGTTTCACCATTTAGTCAGAGTTGCTAAGCTAACTGTAGACATTTCTCTATGTTTATAGCTTGCTCAATTATTCACACAGTTCTAACTATATACCGTTTCTCATCAACAGTTAGAATGTGCTGACATTTTCAACAATCAGCTCACATCACAATTAATTAAATTAGCCGGACAATTTTCGAAATCGGCGAAACGTTTTGGTTTGACTAGCGAATTGAATCCGTTTCAAATAACAACAAATATAAAAACAATTTTACTGGGACAAATTTTTCGATGGATGTTCACACAAAATTGATGCAACTATACCTTAAAATGGCTGGAACCTCGTCAAGTACTATATATAGGCCTACATATATATATATTAGCGGTGTGGCAAGTCAACATCAATGTTACGTCATTGAAATTTCCAATATCAGTGTTCATGTTCGACACTTTGCTCTACTATGAATTTCCTTACTTACATTATACCTGAATTTTCTAGCTTAAGACTAAAACATGAGTTCAAACTAAATTTATTATGTGCATTCTGTAACAAAATTCACTTCCTCATTCATTTATCCAGTGAGCTGCGTCCGACTAGACACCATTCAAATTGACTAACGCAAAATGAAATACCTACTACTCACCGGCGAGATAAAACAGTCTATTATTTATTTGAACTAGAGAGAGCCTATCTAATTGTTTTATCAATATAACTACGGACAGGCAGCAACGTGGCTACTGATGAACGTCGAATTTTGGTGGACAACTTTTGTTCGAGCAACATTCAACCGTTTTTGTCAGTTTTCAAGATAGCAGCTCAAGAAGTGCATCATATTAATATCCAACATCCTTAGTACATTTCTGATCAAATGTTGTAAGTGCCGCATCTACTTCGATTCCGTTTGTTTACCTCACTGTTCTGAGTATTGCCATAAACAGATGAGTTCTACTAACACCTAGTTCCCGTTTTATATATTCGTAGGCTGGTCATAATTGTTCACATATATAATAAGGTTACATATTTTCTTTCTTGTCCATCTTTTCTGGTAACAAATTCTTTAACCACTAAGGCGCTGACCCGCACTATACCTTACTGACTAGTAACTTATGTGAACAATTAATTATCATCATTTGGAACACCGAACACCTATGGAAGAGGCAATTTCAGTGTTAAACAACATTTGCAGTTAATCGATCTTTCTGTTATTCACCTAAATCGTTTCGCCAACCCACTTCTAAAGGATGTACTGGACCGAGATTCACTACGGGTTGATACCCATAGATTTATGAAAGAACAACAAACACCAATTCTCAGGAGAAAGAGCAAGAAGTAATAAAGGTTAACTTTATGGGAGAATTAGAAGACACCATCAAGTTCTGAGACACAAACTGTAGAAAAACAACCCAGCTACACTTAAGCGTAAAGCGGAATTTGAGAAGCAGTCTCCATCTACAGGGTAATTCATGAGAATATTCGCACCTGTTATATTAGTGAATCTGACTAGCCGCTACATATCCGGTGTTTTGGCAATATAGTATATTTTGAACAGATTCAGGCTCAAAAGGTAAACAAGGCTCACTGCTTTAAAATCGGCCCAGTAGGTTTGCTCGGGACAAATAACAAACCCGTTACTGATGATATATGGCTGTCAAGCGATGGCGTATGAGGTCATGGTTGAATGCATTT
>JTDE01000674.1:121325-131936 GCA_014338405.1 Paragonimus skrjabini miyazakii
CATATGAGAACGCTCCTCCACTTTCGTAAACGAAATGTTAACATATCGCAACATATGTCTTCTTACTGCACTTATGAAGTTACTAAAGGAAACACAGTGTTTCAAATGATGGTGAGTTTGTGACCCAGGAATTGACGATAGCATAAGTTCAGTGATCAACTTGTTTTGTACATTGCAAGTAACAGATCTTCTGAATAACAATTCCAGAAAAGGAGTGTACCATGCTCTATAACAGTTAGCTGCAGAAAACGCAAGTAAATGAAAGTACGAACACATGAATAAATTTTGAAAACGGTGCAAAAATTGTGTGCACAGTTATCATGGTACTTCAACATACGGACGCAAAACGTTTCAAGTGGATCACATCGCCAGAATTAAGCCGACACTTCAACATACCTACCATGTTTTGTATGGTATCCTTGAAGAGGAACTACGGTTCACTATGAATGATCTATTAACTGAGATGAAACTTGACATTTCTTCAAGTAACAGACAAAATGAATCACCTTCTGAAAACATCAACAAATGCCGGTTTAAGATTGTTAAAGTCAACAAAGATGAAATTTATGCAACAATACTATCACTAGACAGTAAAGAAAATCTTAAACGAAATAACGCACAAATGGAAACGCGAATATTTAAACAGATTGCAAATGTCCGATTTTGTGTTAGGCATAAAACGCACAGCGAACAAGCTCGTTTTCCTACGAATTGAACATCGCCCACAATCACTCACAGCTTTCGCACTTCCATCAGTAATCCAAATAATTTTCAAAAAATTATTTAGTTCCAACTTGGAGAGAAGTCCTGTTGTAGGGGTCATCGATTAGAGTTAACTGGATGGTTACTTTGTCTCCTATCGAGGCGATTGAGCAGCCTGATCAGTACTCATAAACGGAAGTGGTAGAGCGTTCCCATACGATACTTCGGTCGTACCTAATTTGCGGTCAGGGATGCAGTGGTAACATGGTTGCTTCATGAAAGCGTGGGCGGAGTATTGGTTCTGGCCGTGGCAAGGATATGCACTACTGATGAGAGCTAATGAGAGCGGAACTCGAGTATAGTGCTTCTTTTCGTGCTCATTTTTTATCGCGAGGTTGGTACGATACGATGGCGGGTGTATCATAAGGCATCCTGGAGGGGCCAGCCTACATACTTTAGTAGTTTGTACCGCTGAGACAAAAGAGGAATGGAATCTGATGCTTAATATACAGTGTTGTGAAAATATGCTCGGGTGACATCTTTAAAGAGGGAAACCAAGTTACATTTGATGCATTCATTGAAAGTGGGTATTCGGAACAGCTTATCCATAAGAATTTGTTAGTAAACACTAGGGTAGACAAACTGCAAACTGTAGACAAAAACGTCTGTTCACACTACCCTGCTTTTCAGGGGGGACAGCGTTAATGAAAACGTAGCCAGGAAGCTTGATCTGGCAATTAATAAAACACAACTAGGTGCTCTACTACGTTTTCAGATTATTTCCCTACCTTTGTTACACCCAGAGCTTAAAGATGTATTGCCTGTTCATGTCATATCTTTCGCGTCTACGGTTTTGTTTGTTCTCACGAAACCTAGGCTGCATAGGCCGCACAACATGGCGATTATCCATTCGCATTTAGGGGCACCACCCTATGTAGTTAACGCGAGAATCGATAAGAACTTGTTCGTCTGAAGTCGGTGCGTATTTGGTCGAATCAAACCACCTGATCAATCCGACCGATCCGTTCAAGTCAATCTATGGAACACGTGGGATGCAATCGAGGCAGGTCAAAGGTCATGTACTGGTAATCGGAGAGGCCATTGCAATTCGTTAACGCTCACCGAACCTTCTATAGCCGTGCACACAAACCCAGAATGGAACGATTGCACGATGTGAAGCTTGATACGCAGAATGCATACGACACACGTGATCAGTGTTATTTAACTAAGTCTTATAACTCAAACCGGAAATACACTAAAGACTGACATCTCTCTCCAATCAGATGTTATTTGCTCCACTCACCGAAGCCCTATACAAATGTTGTATTTAGTCTGATAATGAAACAACAAAAACGAGCTCTAATGACAGCGAAACTCGAGTCTAATGTTTCTGTTTGAAATGGGGTCGACTGGACAGTCTCTGGGAATGGGACAGCTGCGAGCAATTGTGAGTGATATTCAGTCTATATGAAAAACGAGGTGGTTTGTCGTGCGCTACTTCTAATGACATAAATGTTTGTATATTGGATGTCGAATGCTGTGGAGAGAAACAACAGAAGCTTCAGCCGACAGACTTGAAATATTTTCACCGGCAAACTTGACAATTGTCTGACATGATTAAATACACTAATTTCTAGAGCAGTCAACTGCGATCAAAACCACGATTCTGAAGATAAGCTTAATTACTCATATAAACTCATCCGAAATATATTAAGCAATATGAAAACACCCGGGAACTTAACTACCGCTTCCCGCATTCGAAAAATACAGGTTCTGAATTGATTTAGGCAGATAATGAAAGGTTTGTGTTACGTTCGACAGGGGTTATCCTTTTCGTTATCCTCGAGTCAAGAGCATTTGATCTAGTATATGCTTAACAGTTTATAAAACTTAACTCGATCACTGCGTTCCCTACCTAATAACGGCTTGTCGATACAAATTATGCCCATGCTTCCCACAGATTACTCAGTGTATTTCTTCAGAGTATCAAACGATCCATGTTCGCACAATACAGAATTAAAATTTTACTTCCCTCTGTACAGTTCAACCGTACTGATGAAATAAACGCTCAGGAGAATGGAAAATGCACAACTGATTTGATCATGACGAGATGGACTGCCAGCATTTGCATCAATTGCAAGCTTGCTTATACTCAACGAAAAACTGGTCTACAAAAAACTGATTTACTGCACTGGCCAATCTTGTTATCAGTTGTTCTTAGTTAGACATCTGAATAAAAATAATATATCTTCACAAGTTCACAATTTTTAATCGTAACTTCACTGACAGTTTCGATTAGTCTTAGTAACCGGATCATGTTCAATATCTAGCATTGTAGTAAGAGTCAAATCCCAACAATGTAACAAATGTGCGGTGGCACAAATTTCCTAAACAAAAACCCAGTTTGGTTCAATAAATTTATAGTCAGTCGTTGGAGCGCTGCCGTATTCTTTCTTCTTTTAGCCGTCTCAAAAATATGTAAATACATGAAATGTAAGGTCTGATATAAGTGGTTTCATAACTAACTCGAAATAGAATCAACCTTATTCGAAAGTCTTAACGGTGTTACTGGAAAAGCCACAAAACAGCGTGTGACAGCAGCATTCAATTGCACATTTCAATGGGTGTTTTGAAATGTATACGGTTTCGTAAAAGGTGTCAAACAAACTCTTACTGGACGCTGTTATTCTTGGAATTTCTACCTGGCCGTTGACCTTTTTTTCACTGTGAAAATTTTGTTTACCAGTCCCCCACACTGATGAAAATATCGTCTTTTGTTGATGTTCAATAGGTTCTCGTTATCCTGTTGTGACGAAGATCACCAAAATTTCGAATGAATGTCCTAATCCACTGCTCTAATCCCTGACCGATAATGCACGATCCACGAATTACGACATAGCAAGACAAGTCAACAGAGAAGATAAACATGGCAGTCTACCAATAGTCCATGTATTCACCTGCACTTTAGACCTCACATGATCAGACAAAACTCGGTCATGTTTGTATGAAATGGTGACTTTCAGTATGACACTAAGGCAACAACACCTGCCCAAACGACCAAGAATTCCCTATCTTATGAATGACATAAAATGTGTTGCTGTTCCCAAAATTAGGTTTACCCTACCCCTAACATACATAACGCAACTGGTTGACACTGGGAAATAAAAAACACGGGACGGATAACGTAGAAGTAAAACAAGGCATCAGCTACTTGATACATAATGCATTTGCATCCGAACAATACAAAGTGATAAGTTTACTTCTAATGGCTTGACGACACGAACTGGTTTTTAGTCTTTTGTTGCTTCGAATAAAAATCTTGCCCAAACCATCCAATGGTCGTCGTTGAATTTTTAGTTAGTAAGTATTTAAATCAGTTCGCGAGTCCTTTCTACAAACCAGCTAATCGTAATGTCTACCATGCTGAACCTCTCCTCAGTCATTGTAGTCTTTCATAGTAACATAATACTCCGTCTACCATAACCTGTAAGGGTGTGTTTATGCAAGTATGAGTACATAATTCGGATACGGTTTGTGGCCTGTTCATAAGTATCTTCTGTGTTTGTTTTTCAGATGTTTGCTATTTCATTTTGTCAATAAGCTGAGAAGCTGTGAGTCAAAGTAATGCCAACGAATCCCCTCTTACCTTGTTTGGAATGATTGGTTGTATGGTGTATACTGTTGGTTACGTTACGACTGTATTGACTAACGTCTTACATCTGTTTAGTTGTTTAACACTCCTAAATTAATACAAGGTTGCCAACCAAACTTTCTAGACAACTTATGATGTTTCCGCTACAGAGTTTGAAACCTCTCTTTTTGTAAATACCAGGTTAGTACTCACTATCAGAATCAATACCAACCGCCTAAAATGTACATTAGGGTTTACTGAAAAGAAAGCTCCTTCTTTTGGTCAGCGCATGGCCACGTGTACATTTTTTATCGGAACGTCCTTATAGAATGAGAATTCGAAATTTTCCAATGGCCGCAGTTACACAAATCACCTAACATATCATAATTAAATTGAACAGTATTAACAATATTTCGTAAATTTTGCGTTTGGATGGACATCTCAATCAGGCTTTTACAGTTAAATGCATCGAGCTTGAGTCTCGCTACTGGCTGAGCCGATCCCTAACAAGATATATATGAAAACAACGTAGGCGAACTTACACACACCTTCAATGTCTAGGTGAACTGGAATTTGGCATCCTGTATGAGGCAAAATATTCATTTTGTCATCAAGTACTCAAACAGGCCATGTAATGCAGATATACAATTATTTGACCGGCCATTATATGCAATGAAGAACAAGGCCATCTGACGGTTAATGTCAGTGGACTGTGTCGCTGTGTAGAGATGTCATGCTTCGAGTCGTCTGACACCTTTGCCAAATCTGACAGGATGTGATCTAGGATACTGGACCCACGCAATTACCACACCACATCCTAACGCGTTACTCTGTGGATTTATTCAGCTTATGTGATAGGAGTGATATAAGTTGAACCTCACTCAAAATTGATCGCAACTGTGGCATTCCCATAGACATTTCAATTAGCCTTCCCAGTAATAGGATAGGAACTGGGATTGTTTCCTGTGTGAAAAAGATATAGCCAGTTAATGTGTGTGTATAAACTGTTTCAGATGACGTTGTGGTCAATCGATGTCAGTTCGTCGAAACGGTGGTCACTAGTGTTGTCATATTTATTTTCAAATGGCGTTGCTTACAGAAACTTTATTGAACGCGTGTCCGTGAAAACAACCGAAGTGAGCCAGTCAAGGTCGCCTAAACTAATGATAAACGGACAAGTAAAACACACTGTTGCCCTCTAGCAAGAGCAAAACTAAATCACAGCGACCACCAGCGAAGTGATGGGTAGCTGTTTCAACCTAGTTGGGCCTCACCAACACTGCGCATGCTAGCGAATAGAACCCATGAACCTTGAAATAAACAATGGACTGTAGTCCAAACATTTACGTGTTAGATACCGGGGTCACTGTCATCGGAGTTGCAAGAGGTTATGTAGAGGTTATGTTTCGTAAAGTGTTGAGCTTCCTGCTGTCCGTGGGCTGAAATCAACTTGCCGTTCCTGCCTATGTGCAAAAGGAAGCGTGACAGCCAACAATAGTGAGAACAAAACTATTGTCTACCACTTTTTGGAACAGGTTAGCTGGAAAATCTATCCGAACTTGTAGACGGCGGTATAGCGTGGGTGATGTTCACATACGAACTGAGATTGGTTATTGCCGCTCGAACTCGATTTCTATGCTCGCTCACCGAATATTTATTATCTGCTTGTTTTGCTTTTATGTAGGTTGATTCTTTACTGATTGTAGACTACACTAAGAATTTTCAGTCTATAATAGTGTGCCGGAAAGGCATATATGGAAGGGAAAATTACCACTGCCAACCAGAAACAAGTGGGAATTTAATACAGACCTAATGGAGGAAGCGCGCATTCCGTCGGTCAGCCGTCCTCAGTTGTCAGGAAATATCGGCTGGGCCAGACTAGCAGATCACTGTAGCATGTAGTCAAGCGTTTCCCAATTTAACATGCCACTCAACACTTCTCTTCGTGCTTGAGTGGTGTCAGTGGATGTTTATGCAACACTGAAAACAATTTGCTCTGCATCGTGTGTGATGAAATTATTTTTTTTTTAAACTTTTGTTATTGATGCATAATAGACAGCTACTTTGAGATTAATGGTTTAACGGTTTCACAATGGAAATGAATTTACAGTTGACTGCTTCCTACACACAGACCCCATAGAAACCTCCTGGCATAGATGGCTCGCGTTCAAAATTGCAACAAAACGTAAACAAAATTTGGCTGGCTTATCACACCAACGGTACATGCAATTTCTGTCATACGTTGTGATCTAGTTTTACATCGTTCGTTTCAAGTGTGTGATTTTGTTAATTTAAATTTGATTTTCATTGTTTTTCCGTGCACATACCATAGCTTCTGAAGCCACGTTATAAGTGTGCGATATTCTCACATTATTTAAAGCATAGTCTGTTTTGGGGAGAAATAAGAAGTATCATGTGTATTTACGTGCAGGCTAATATCAACCATTAATATTTTTTGCGCTGTTAAACATAAACATTGAATGATAATCGGTGGTAAGCCTCGTCATCCGGACGATGAGTAACGTGAAAAAAGGCGGTAATATTATATATCAATCTAGACCGACGTGATAAATAACCGCTCTTGTTCAAAGTCAAGTAAGCAGAAACACAGTGATAAAACAGTGTGAAAGATTTTTGTGATTTTGATTAAGGAATCACAATTTCACTTAACAAACGGTTCAGTTCCATTTTGGAATTAAAAGGACGTCATTTAGGATTTAATCAGTGTATTTGAGGCAGAATTATTGGAAGACAAAATAAAGAGTGTTACTACCGTTAACTCACCCTCATCAACAGTACACTTGTGTCTAGAGTGAAATGAAAACAACACCAAAATGACAGGCTTTGCTAAGTTCACTGCAATACAATGTGTCAGAAAATGTTTGGATACCGATCTACTCACCAAGCGCACATTACTTCGCAAAACTGTTCACTTCAGCGAAGTCCAACAGGTTTTAATCAGAATTCGGAGTAAACTTGATCCAGCGAATATTTCTTTTATGGTTTTCTTCTACAGTCATTTCTATCGACAGGTATTCAGATGCATTTATGATGTTCCCAGCTTCTGTATTATTCACACGCACCACTTGGTTTAGTTAATCTCTGTCGCAGAGAAGCTTCGTATCCTTTTATATTCATCCTGAGTGCATAAAGCTACATTTGTGAAAAAAATACCATGCTTAACGTTGGGGTTGAGGAAACACATACCAACGTCACTGCATGGAAAATTAGCGCATTTTTGATGAGTGATGCGCACAGACCACTTACTGCACCGAAAGTAATTTACCTGCGGCAAGTTGCGTTGCCAAACGTAATACATTACCGATCAATAGTCAAGGGGTTGTTCAACATAAGTAAGGTCCTCTTATTCGGATCAAGTTTCCAAACGGCTGTTCCAAAAACAGAAGACAAAACTTGAGTCTGACACCTGATTGAATAAATTACCAACTCATAGCATTTTCACAAACAGAATCTCGATTTTGATTCACACGCTCGACAAAGAACCTAATTGCTTATTTTGTTATTGGACTTGCATTGAGTGCGACCATATTATTACATCTGAAAAACTTAACCACATCTACTGACGTGTAATAAATATCATATTGAATCGTCCAAAAGGCTATATTAATTCTCACGTTAATATCAGCCAATGATCCCAGAATCAGGATCTTCTAGCCAGGTAAGTCTTGAAACTGCCGAGTAATGAGTTGATTCTTTGGAAACACCTAGTTTTAGTTAACCAGCTGATTAACGTTACAATGATTCCCGAACGTGTGGGCTAGCGTAAAGCATAATTCATCATGGGAAAACACTTGATTAAACTATTCAACTCATCTCTGTACCACAACGGTTTTTAATAAATTCATTTACTCCACTAATCTGTGAACATTCTTCAGCCTGTCCAGTTGACATGGTTATTCGAACAGCTTCTCAATATAACGGTGATACAGAATAACATTTTGAAAAATCTTACCAACAGACAACCGAAGTAAACGTTTTACTGTGTGATACATGTGCACCACTGATTGTAGCATCCTGTCATGTAGGATAACATCTCTAAACAACCATGTGGGTTATGATGAACAGGCTCCCGTAGTAAAGCCAGGGACTTCTTATGTTTTGAGCTTGCGGTTACTAGGCCACACCATGGTTATAAACACCTGTTGGTGGTCTCAGGTTCCATGTTAACGTCTTACACAAACAGCGTTTTGTCACCATACATTCAAATAGTCCAGACTTAAAACTCGGCGAATAACCATGTTCAGCTTATTATCAGATCATCGGATTCTGACAAATCAATGCAGGAATCAGCTATGAAATAGTGCAAATCTTTTCACACCGTTGAGAACAGGGCATGGTTCCAGACCACACAGCGAAATTGATAGCGTACAGGCGCTGTGCATTTGTTCAAAATTTTACGTTAAAACAGGCAACAAAACAGTGTAAGACATTTTCACTAATATCTTATAAAAATATCACAAGCTGAGAAGCGGCTGATACCCACGTGAATAAAATCGTTCACAGCGAGCTGCCTGCAGCCAAGCGAGTGAGATTGACAACTCTCCAGTATTGATACAACACTTTGTATTTTGAAGATGTGAAATGCATTCCATACAAACCAGCGCATTCACTAACCTTGTACAACTCCTTCTACATTCTTTCGGCAGTGGGCACAATATATCAAGAATGTCATCCATGACAAAAATTTGAGAGAGGAAATCAACGTGACGTACTTGTTGATAGTTACTCGACATTCTGAAACAATAGCAGAATGAATATACAGTGGAAGTTAAATCATACAATTTCCTGGATCTCTCTCAAAAAAAGGAAGTAGCCACAGATAAGTGTAATTGTGACCTACTTGTAGCACCTTTTCGGTATGGAAATATTACGATAGCTTGTCACATAAATAAGTGTCAATACCTTCAGATTCGTCAAAATATAAGATATGTTAACTCACTAACAGCGATATGGAATTTTTTCCTGTTCTTTGCGACTGGGACCGTTTTTAGGTTTGCTGAGCTGACACAATACTGAGTCGGTGAGTAATTCAAACTCAGTGCGGACAAGAAGTATTTGCATGTAACTGTTTTCCTTTTAAAGTGTACAACTATTGTCTAAACGTAATCACAGGTCACCCTTTCAATTCGGATAGTGAGTTATTCGTACCATCACCATATGTTTCCACCCGTGGCCTTGGTACGCAACAAGAACTTAAGCTGTTGTAGTGTCAGAACTAGTTGTTTATCGTCATCGAATTAATCTAGTTGGCACCAGCCAAACCGCCTCACATATGGTTTAGCCTATCCTTTAAATTGGTCCAGATGTTTGGTGATCAGCGAACTACTTTAATCAAGTAGAGATTCTCTAATTCAACTCGGCGACCAATACAGACGTGAACTTTGAGATACGACACACCATTATTTACAGATAGAATGGCTCATTTAATCACCTTCACTAAAGTATTGCTTATGGTCATTCCGTTAATGTTATTCAACTCGCTTCCTATTCCATTACGATCTTCGTCATATTCATACTCAGATCGAAATAAAGAAAGCATGTTCATGAGGTACACTCACGTGACAGAAATTAAATTCTGTTATAAATACACAGTTTTTGCAGCATATTAGACGATTTCGTGGCTGCTAACGTTTGTTCACATCGGATCATTAGGTTCAATCCTACAGCTCGACTTAGGCAAGTTGTTTACCGGTGCGATATGATAAACGTTCCGCAAGTCATGTTTGTTTGATTGACACTTAGTTCTCATGAAATTGCACTGCTTCGATTGGGGGAACTAGCGGTTTTAGACCTCGGTCCTACCAGGTGCCATAGATAGTGATCCATGTTTATGTGAGAATACACCATAGGGAGTTTAGCAGTTACGATATTGTTATTTTCCTCATAAGGAAATACACTGAGACGGCCCGAATAATGATCATGACTACCGACCTACAGGCCTTCATACTCAAGACAGTTTCATATGGCGAAACAGTCCATGATCTACAATAAAATTCAGTAACCAGGATCCAATATCAATGCACGTTTTACTGCGCCCATGTAACTAGTAAGATTTTTGATACCACCAAATTCAGAACGTTAACGATTTGAATCCAGAAGTGATACGTGTATTTAGCTATCTCCCGGGTCAGCTATCTCAAGTCAAACCCCCTCCCCGCAAAATAAATGACCTGAAAGAGTCGGAGGTTTTCGCTCATTTAATAGCAGCATAATTCAACACAAATGCATTGACTAGTCCACTTTCTTGTTTAGTCCAT
>JTDE01000674.1:132186-169060 GCA_014338405.1 Paragonimus skrjabini miyazakii
AGGCTAACAGAGGGACCCCGTCGACTCCTAACGATGAGCAGAAGATGGCTGATTAGGAGTTGTTGAAGTTACAAAGAAAAACTGTGCTCGTGGAAGTAGCCCCTTCTCCAGAAGAAAATAGTCAAGATACGTTGTATACTAGATACAGCAACCTTCCACAACATAGCGGACACGAGCGATATAACTGCTGGGTTGGATCTTCTTTCTCTAGACTAGATTGACGTTCGTTTTAGTTGAACAAATCGCGCCGAATACCGTGAGTGACTTTTATGACTATATGGCTATATGTCGAGTACTGCATTGTCCCGTGTGCCATAGCTATGGATGCAAACTGGTCGCACTGATGTTGGTTACACGCGGCATCACTCTCTTGTAGATGGTCTTAAATTTTATAACAATTATATAGAACTCAGTCACGCGTGTGTACGTGCTGGTTTCGTTATCATTTGTTTTGAAGTTGTGCGCTTGCAACCGTTACCTTGATGATGTTAAGTCCTGATCGATTTGCGTCAAAGAAAGAAGTTGGCAAACCTCAAAAAGTTTAGAAAACAGCGAACATCAGAATTTTGTTAGCACATACCAAAGCCCGTTTTATAATGTATATTCCGTTAGTAAACCGAAATCGGATTGTGATTTTTTACCTAAAGCCAATTAACTCTAATGATTTAGCGTCCGTTGAAAGCTTTTAATCTTCCCTGTGACAAAGATACCAACATGGCGTGCAAATGAATAAACAAAATATGCAATCATATCTGTCTAATAGCGCTATTAAGCACGGTGTGCAAAATGTGAATGTCAGGACCAAATGGTCTGACAAAAGTTGTCCAGACTCAGTTACTGAGCAGAGGTTTTGCGAGACATGTGTTGCCTACACAAAGTGCGAATAGATCGGCTACTTTGTCACACATTATACATCAGTAAAGGAAGCTTACCTGATTAAATCGTAGGGCGACTGAATGAGTGCTCAGTGTGATGAAAAGTTGTCGAAACAACGTGAACAGCATTCATTCGTTGGTCCTGCATGATGAACCAATGAGAAATGCTTTTATGGACCTAATCATACCCAGTTATCTCAGAACAACTTGTTTGTTGAAAATGGGCCATAAAGTTGTGAGGGGAAATGTATAAAACCAATAACTGTAGGCATGAACTGGAGGAACTCTTAGCTACATTGGTGTGTCACTCCTCATAAGTTGTTTTGAATCAATCCATGCATTGAAGCCAGGACTTCACGATAATAACCCTTTCCTCTCTTAACTAACAAGAAGTAGAGTAGAAAAACGCTATAACGAAAGCTTTGGGGCCAGAATCATAAGTCTTTATACCCGTCATCTCCTTCTAATAGGAGACTTACAGAAAAAATACTGTTTATTTCTCATCAGACATTATTATGCGGCATTTCGCACATTTTTGAGTGACCCTTAACACAATGCCTATGAAATAGGTAGTGCTTTACAAGTACAGGTTTACTAGTTATGTCCTTAAATAGCCGACCAATCAACCCTATGACTACCAACTGTTGTGATGTTAGTGACTTTGCGGTTCCAATCTTTATTTCGACAAGGGTTAAATAGGGATCAGTGCAACGTCATTCTAGTTACAGCATGTGTCGACCCTTTGCAGGTATCACCAGAAATAGACGCATCAGTCACAAACTAACCGGCTAATCGATGCCAGTTTTATGGAGTCCCCCATAATTGGGCTCATATCAACCTGTAAACAGTCTATCCTGAATGTCCGAAAGCGTTCTAAATTGCAAACTTTCTAACACCATATCAAATGGGTACCGTTGATCGTATTGTACTCCGGACGTGCTCGCCTGTTTATGGCTTATTGTATTAGCCTCTTCAGACTGAAATCTGCGAAACTGTATGCCAAATTAAACTGTTGATAACTTTTCGCTTTTGCTGTGATTTAACGGAATTCTTGTTTTTGAATAGTAGGCCTCTTACAGTTACGTTTTACTTTAGACATAGTTAAGTGAGTTGGCCTTAGGGCTCAACTACTTAACACTTACATTACATCATCATTGGAATAATGCACGGCTAATCCGTTTTATGCCCGACTGACAACCGAAATTATCTCTTCCCAAAAGCACTGCCCAAAATACAGCTTTGTCTTGAACCTGAATTTTAGTCTGTTTCTGGAAAGAACTGCTATGAACGGTCGTCGGCACAAGCCATGGAATTTACTGAGCTCTTTTTCACACCCCGTTCGTGAAAAGTGAGTGGAATGCACGGGTTTTTTTATGGTCTGTAGACTCTCAGAATATCAATCATCTTTGTTATATTCACAGAGATTTGCGAATAAACATCATGTTGGCATATTGTTCTGCGAAGTATGGACTACTATTACTCCTTACACAGATGTACAGCAGCTTATCAAAAATCATTCCAAAAGTTCCGAACAGGAGAGAGTAAATAAATTTATTTACCAGATATGCTGATTAGTAACTGATCAAACGTGATTGTAACACAATTGGTTACAATCCTAAAACTCGTCGACCTAAGTACTACTTAATGCAGTAACCGTTTGTGTTCACAGATTAGAAAGCTATCAGATGCTGTGGTCAAATTATTTTCACCAATCAAGCTACCATCATACCAGTGTAACTAGTAGTTGAAACAATCAATTTTCACTAGGAAGCAACTTCGATAATAAACAGAAATGTTTACTGTTTCTGCGGCCTGGAAACAGACGTTCGTAGGTAAACACCTACAGTGCAGAACAATGTTTCTACTTCCGGCCCACCCAGAAATTTGTTTTCAATGTATGAAGTGATTTTCCCCATGCAACTAAGTCACACGCAGAGCATCAAGTTTGCTTAAAACTACCATCTTTTCATGCGATTCATTAGAGTTTCATCCAGAAAGAAATAAAACTGTGACAGAATGCAAATGACGAGATTGCATTAGATTTCACTTGTTGATAACTAGTTTAAGGTTCAGTCAATACAATACATCACTTTCATTTCTCACAGAGTCTATTCTAAATTAAAGTGTCCATTGAATAATATAGCAACAGTTCATCAATGTTAATGGCAAATGATACAAAGTCGTGAATTGAATCGTTTGTGCAAAACAAACATTGTGACAACAAATGAACGAACAAAGAAAACACATTCAACCTCTCGCATGCTTATCATGGTATTAGTTCCATGACATTGAACCATTTGATGTGCAAGTAATCACTTACTTGGAATCTAAATATGTCCAATCGAATATATTTTACCCAGGCCTGAAATAATGACGTTGACAAATTTAAGTGCATACTCGATGCACACATTCAAATTATAGCTGACAATTCAGTTATCATGTTCATTAGGAATAGGTTCACAAATTGGTTTTGCTTTCACATTACACTCCCATCGTTACTTATTTGCATTATACGTTACATGTGGCTATGCTATCCCTGATAGAATATGATCAAATTTCTGTTCTCGCTTCAAACTATTCTGTTCTAATTCTGTATTTTTGCAATTGTCCCTCTGCTCCGACCCATTTTTCTCAAACAATTTACTCCTCACCTACTTTATCCTTGAAAACACAATACACACTCGTGTCGACGTAAGTAATTTTGCTTCTCTGATCTTTACATTTCTAGAGACAGTGAATTCAGTGAACACGATCGGTGGTGACCGATAAAAGACATACTATTTTGGCTATCCATCTGTTGCACGATAAACGGACAAATATTATGTTGCTGGTATGACTAGTACACACGTACCTGCTCGAATAAAGTATATCCTCAATTAAGATATCACATACGTAAATGGATAAACGATTGTCACAAGTTGGTCCAACATATTGCACGGAGCTAGTCATCAGGATGATGCTCAAAGAGGGAAAAAATCTCTTGCAGTACTATCTTCGAAGAGATGCACGAGTTCTTTAATGGATACGCCCAATGGGGAATGAACCCCTGTGAACCATATAGGCAACAGGTTGTGGAGCTATTAACAAGTTAAATCCTTTTGTAAAGCAAATAATTGACTATGTTAAAGGTGCGTCGACTACGATTGAGTGATTAGAGTATATAAACCTGTTGGTTATTAACCTTCATGCATCAGTTCAGTTGTCCAAACAAAGCCAAACAGACAAACCAGTTGATCACTGGGACGATCGACCAATTAAATTTGGTCTAGCTTCTTGCAGAAGTGAACTCATGGATAACATCTGATAGTTCACTTGGTAAGCTTAACGTCTGTAACCATTTACTTAAATGATGCAGTCACAATATTCAATATAATCCCTTCCATCTGGAAATCGGTAAAAGTGAGCTAGACCTGATCCACTGTTAGGCTTTCGGAACTAGTTAAGACCGCAGTGGCCTTGTGCAAGATATAATCTTTCTACTATCTTCATCAACATGCTCTGAACCCAGATAAAAATAACGGCCATCAAATTTGTTTCCTTGCTAAAGAGGTTCCTGGTTTGCTATTGCGGTATATGGCCCTTGTCTACACGTGACGCCTGACAATCGGCCGGCTTAGAAGTAACCTTACTATCAAACGGCAAGTGCATGACGATGAAATCTTGACCAAGATTTTGTATCGTTTACTGTGAACGACATACAGATCAGTACTCACTACCTCAGTGTATCGTCGCCCATTGTTTCAGAATGACAAGATACTCAACTGGACAGTGTGTACACTCCAGGTTCATTGATAGCACGCTTGGATTTGGAAGATCTGGCATAATTTACTATACCAAGAACATTCTTATCGCGAGTTCAGTAACAATAAGAATAATCGCTTATCTGGAGGCCTCTGGCAAGATGACTTTGTTATAATCACTATATCCTACAGATCGATCAGATTTCACGAAAAGACCTATTCTCGTTTCCAGGAAGATACACCTCCATTTAAGAAACGTCTTTCATCCCCTAGAGGCTGGACGGTATGTTGTTTTCAGCTGTTTTGTGTCACGTTTTTGAGCAATCTGACTTATTGAATAAGAAAGTAGTGTCCCAGCAACCAACCTCTATCACAGATGAATAAGCGTTGATTGCTTGTGTAAAAAAAGTAAATCAAATCGAATGACTTCATGATATTTTCTCAAACCGAACAAGAAAACGTAACATTATACTCCCTTAGACGTATTATTCAATTAACAGGCATCCTCAGGATGCATACACCTGTGCAATTTGTCAAAGTGTAATTTAGTTCCGTCCTTAGAGGCTTTGTGTGCACGCGCTCAATTAATCAACTTTTTGAAGGGCTATGCTGACGACGTCAACCTAACTTCAGGTTTCTCGGGCGCATTGCACCGATCAGTTTCCGTGTATGCAGTAGAAAACCAGACAGTAATCAAAAACTTCCGTTCGCATTTTGTCACTGTGGTAATCACAACCTTCTTTTCCGTGTTGACTGAAATGGCATGTCATCTGCCGTTGGCTAAGGCATATTGTTTACCGTCTGAATGATTATAAATGAGGTGATAGGGTACACATCGAAAACTATATTTTATATTGATATCTGGCAAGCTAACCAATACAGTGAGAAGAAAAGGTCGAGTTTCGTAAGCGATAATTTGAACATAATTTTTTTATTGAAGCATTCGTGATCTAAATAGTTGACTGGTTTTTGACGTTGTGCTACTGGTTTACTGATATTCCGTATTTTCCACTCTTTGAGGATTATTATGAAACCTGCTAGTTCGAAATAAGTTATTACCTCCACGGCGTGAACTTCAACCACCAAGCTTGGGTTATGTTCAGAAGGCCTCTGTTTAGTTGCCTAACTGAGGCTTGGTGATAAACAGTATTGCAGATTCTAATGCAATCAATCATGTTTGAGTGTGCACTTTGCCAAAACACATGAAACGCACATATGAATGCATACATAGCGCCCTCTGTGAACGTCATTGGTGTTGAACGATATCATCCACATCCGATAAAAAG
The DNA here is from genome assembly GCA_014338405.1 of Paragonimus skrjabini miyazakii. NCBI lineage: Eukaryota > Metazoa > Platyhelminthes > Trematoda > Plagiorchiida > Troglotrematidae > Paragonimus > Paragonimus skrjabini miyazakii. The sequence continues at coordinate 138,088 of JTDE01000674.1, forward strand.
CGTCCGTTAACCAGATCCATTAAACTTTGGATTATTATAATTGTGTTATACTGAAGACTGTCACACTGTAGGGCATATAGGCCATTTTATGAACTGGTTATGGTCATGGCTGTCTGAGGATGTTTACATGTGGTTTCCAAATCTACAAAGTGTAGTGGCGCCCATTTCATTGAAGTCGTTTGTGAAATTGTTATGGTGTTGTTATCACATGCTGACAGTCAGCAATCACTCGATTATCCTCTAAGCAATTAGAATGAATTCATATGCGATTTGGTTGACATAAACACACCTAGTGGATGATAATTACCGTTCAGTCATGTTTTCTTCAATATTCCTTTTGGCTTTATGTCTGTAAATTTCTGTTCCAGTTTGTCCGGTTTGTTTGTCAGTGGTTCGAACGGGGCAGTAAAACCGTGAGACAACATTAGAAGACTATTCATATCTGATAAGATAGTTTTGGAAATAACTATTTCAATTTGAACACCACCCACAATTGATCGCAGCTGTCGCATTCCCAAAGACTTTCCATTCGGCCCCTTTCAAGTTTCGAGTTTCGCTCTCATTATGTGGTGGACTGCCAGGCCGGAGGTGCGAGTGTTCAAACACTCGGCGGAATACCTCAACACGGAAGGCAGGTACGTCCACAAACCCTCAACGATCGGATGGCGGACAACAGGGGCAGTCGGACGAGTCATCGCCCGACTGGATCGGACCAACTGGCGAGACATGGCAGGCAAAATAGAATGGAAGACCAAATCGGAGGCTCGATTATTCCAACAGTCAGGGGAATATCTCGACACTCCCGTGAAATACGATCAAAGCCGATTGAGGATATATGCAGGACAACAAGAGCGACCGGACGAGCCTTCGCTCAACAAAATTGGACCAACAGATGAAGAATGTTAGTCGGAAAACACCCACGATAGACGGCACCGATCACACATAAACCCGGCAGAAGTGCACACGCCGCGTGAACGGAAACCTGGAGGTAATGTGGACTGTAATGCTGACTCATAAACGCGAGCACGCGCGTAGCATGGTAACTAGCGTGTTGGACAATAAAGACGGTGCTTTATTGGATGCCTTTTCGCTACAATTAGAGCTCCTCAGTAGTGCATATCCTCGTCACTCCCGGCATTAGAACTCCGGCCACGCTGTTCTTGAGGTAATCGTGTTTACCACTGCGCCATTGACCTCACATTAGGCACGACCGAATGATCATGTGTGAATGCTCAATCACTTTCGCTTGTGATTAATAGCCGACTGGAAAGTCTATGGGAATGCGAAAGGTTGCGATCAATTGTGGGTGATGGTCACATTGAAATTAACCAAATTCCCGACTACTCATCAGTAAAATAACCATTCCTTGGAGACTTTGCTGGGGTGTATAACACATTCGCGACATTTTTCTCCAACTGCCTCCACCACTAAAACTGTTTTCATACAACTGCACAGTCGACATTGTTTACTGTAAAAACGTGCGTTCCGTGATGAATACAGAACATGGAATTCATCCGTTACCTCAATTTCGTTTTGCCTTTTAGAGGATAAGCAAACAGTGTTGTCGATCAAGAAATCACATCTGTTGACACAACGTGTGACTGATCGACCGAACGTAATTTGTAGTAGATTATCACCTCTAAACAAATGATCTCGCCACCCTATTTTGTGCAGGCAAGAGGAGTGGCGTGCCTCCGACGTAGCTGTAATAGTCTTTGAGTTTTCCTCTCTTCGTGTTTCGTTTTATGTTATGCATGATTGAACCGTCTGCAGTGATCGCCAGGAGAGATTAGATGTACTCCGTTTCAGAGTGAATCGTTAAATGTGGTGATACCAATATTTAACGACAACTGAGTGCGATAGGGCTTCTTACATCTGATACGAAAAACCTAATAGTCATTTTGGGTTAGGTCTCCTGTTAACGTGCAATTAAATTAGCACGGAATTGCAGTTTATCCGTTATTGAAGAATATGTTTGACGATATGGACGCAGTATTCACTACTTTCTGCAAAGGGATGTCCACAAACCCAATGTTGAAAAAGGTGGCTAGATATCAAGTGTTCAATAACAAGGTGAAAGAAAAAGTCGGTGCTTCGTTATCTGAATGGGTTTTCATCATCAGCGGCGTTCCACAACGATTTATTCCTTGTTCCTTGCTGTCCATCACCATCATCATCATACACAGCAATACAACAATGTTGTGTAACTGCCGAACGACCATGAAATAAAAGCAAACATTTTACAGAAAGAGAAGAAAAAAGAATTGAAGCGGAAGGGAACTTGCAACCAAAAATGGGTTCGTCCAAATGCAAACATTCAACATTAAGATGCTTACACCTTGCAAACAAACAACCAAGCCGTAGGCGAAAGTAAGGCGCCATTAGCAAGATAGTTAACTTCCTTACAGATATCACTACCACTCATCATTAGGTGCACTCATTTCGCAGACAAGTGGGCGAAACAACGATAACATTCACGTCATCGAGCTCGATTAACCGCCTTCTCACCTGACGTATCCAGCCATCGACTTTGTGAGTCGCGACAGCTTCAGCCTGGGAGACGAAGCCGATCTACAGTGACCAACCCCTTTGTGAACGGCTTCGTTTTTATGAGCCAGATCACCATCTGTCCACCTCCTACCGTGTACCAGTCGGTCGCAACTTCGGAAAAGTGTGCACGATGTGACAGACGACTAGCAGGCATCCTTAATACACGGTATAACTATCTAAGTTTGCGTAAATGTATTGACTGAACAAAAAATGTCGTTTGGCCTTTACTACCAGAAACCCCCTGCGTAAACTCTTCTTTGCTTACCCGTTGGTGCCCACCCCCCATTTAAACGATCTACCGTAGATATTGGCGATCAAATACCTGAAGACGGTTCCCATCCATTACTCTGAGTGGATATGTTTTGCAGTCGTAAAGTAATACAGCCTTTACTATCCCGTTATATACACGACCCTTTAACCTCAGGGATGTGAACCTTAATCGCCAGAGTTGCCTGAGACTGGCGAATACCGCTCTGGTCTTAGAGGTGCGCGTATCTGTTTCATTCTCTACACCTCCATCGCTGCTGATGCGACTTCCGATTTACACACTATGTATGTATGCCTTACAAAGTGTCGTGAAATCCCCACTACTGCAATACGTTTTGACAAAGGATTATGCGAGTTGTGAAGTGTCTTAAAACTCTAAATAATTTACAAAACAGTTTGAACCTCATTGATATATTATCCATAGATGAGAATTTGCCATTCAGCCTGAACGAAACGAAAGGCCTGCATGCTAGCCAACACAATTTGATGAATGGTAGCATAAATAAATTGAATTAACTCTCGCCGTGTGTAAAATCTGCATATGCCATCTAACGACAGATAATGGAGTATAGAATACGCGGGCATGCAAGAAACGCCGAACTGTCACTAAGTGACTTAGGAACAGTCTGAGAGCGATTCCACCTTCAAGATGTCTATAAGCACACTTCCAGACAAGCATTATGGGCCGTCGGCCGTATCTATAAAACATGGTTCGCATTGGGAGCAATCATTAACAATATGACAGAAAAGCCACGCAACATAGTACGGGGTATTACTTACAGGTGTTGTGACCGCAAAAGACGCTTGATCTGGGAATTCGCCTGTTGCGTAAACTCTCGTATAGATCATGTCAAAAATCAAACCACACACGCGTAAACTCATTTTCACGTCAGATATGCATTCATATACATCGGGTGACAGTACGTTGTCATTCGCCTTGGTGGAATTTCCGCCATAGAGCGTACACACTATTCCGATAGTCTCTTCTAGTCCATCGACTTCCTGCTGCCCGGAGTTTGCTCTTTTGTTCCTGAATGCCGTCTGTGGGTAACATACGACTTGTGAGTAGTATACTACTCACACCGAAACTACCTGTCATACAGCACAGGGATTTTGAAGTTTTTCAGATGAGACCCTACTGTAAAATGTCACGGATTCAGCTGGATGCGAACCAGCGACAGAAACGACATGCCTTAACGCGGCAAGCGCTCTACCAGCTGAGCAGACTACAGACACTCAAAATATTACTTTAGTGCAATGATGTATTATATGACATTACTACTATAAATGTTTCCAATAACCAGAAGCTAGTGACTGACCTGTTATTCCATGGCATACTTGTTTCCAAATTAGCAAATTACTGTTCAAACAAATCTAACACGGAATGTGTTGACTGATTCTTTATAAGCACATCGGTTGAAGTGTTCAAAACCATCCACTATCATCTGACGTGGTCAAACATTGGAGACGCTTATTTCAACCATGCCCCTGTGGCAATCCCGCGAGTCTCATGTTGTATTCTGTTCATCTGGCTGAATAGATTTTTGCTTGCATATGACAGCTACCTCAATGTGTTTACATTTTCAATGCTGACGTACTGCCATCCATTATACTCGAATTTTCCAATAACCATGTGCATGTAGCTATTATTTATGTGAAATGGCTGAAAACGTTCGCTTTTCAATCAGCATTCAAATATGAAAACAAAGGACCTTCATCTTTTTTGTCAAATGAACTGAACTACCTCTTTGGACAGTTGTCTAAGATGTGTATCGTTACAGTGTGGTACTCCCCACCCGAATGCCTAATTAATATATATAACAATCATAGTAACACTGTATCACTGTATCGCAATGTTCAAAGAGTTTATAAAAGTGGCATATCTTGTGTCTTCGCGCATCTTGTACTCAGTCGAATGATTTGTAATGATGAGTTGGTGGACAGCTGAATGTTTTACGCAAAACAGATTCAGAAAACTACCAACTACGTGTGCATAGCAGCTAAAGAACTGTAGTAATTTGATGAAATGACCGTGAGACTGGGAAGTAGCATACAGCAAACATTTATTGACTGGTGTGAGAGTAAACAATTGAGGTCCAATTCGTTCTATCTCGATTCCTCTAATGGACAACTTATCTGATGTGGTGGTCTCCTAAATGTATGCTTTGTTCTAATATTGTCCAGAGTGTAATGATATCGACAAAACACACCAGGACACAGAAGGATTGTTATCTGAAGGTCAAATGGTTTGTTCGATGATACAACCCCAGTGAATTAATCGAAGTAACCGATGAGTTTACTACAGAAAATACAATTGTCGGAGGACGTTAAAATGTATTTGTATTCGAAGTGTCGTCCTAAGTACAGCAGTCCGTCTACAGCAACAATAAACGGCGTGTTTCTACGAGTTTTGTCATTTATCGACACGTCCGTCAGCACAACACGATTGTGCAAGAAGCATCTGAATATGGTAGATGGGATCGTAGCTCTGCTACCCAACGCCACAACATGTCCATAATTGTCACTCCTTTCGTTCCACTATGGATCACTGTTTGTAATATGATCAAACAACAATAGATGTCTCGAATAAAGCCTTAACTGGACACCACTCCATTTTCTAATCACTCCCACTCAAATGTCGATGCTTCGTCTGTCTAGTCCATTCTAACCTATCACTGCTTGGTGGAAAAATAAGGTCCGCCCGCACTTGTTTCTTAGACAAGAACTGTATTTTCCGAAGCACTGATAAAAAGACCTGGTTTAAATTCCTAAATAATCTGACATTCATGTGTTAGCTGCCAAGCTTTTGCAAGATTGCCATATGAATCTAAATCATTTTATTCTCTTCGATGATAAAGCCATGTCGCCATTCAACCTTGGTGTTCTACAGGTTACACCCCTCTTCTGGTTCATAACTTTATTTTATATGAAATTCATCTCATTTCATGGAAACAACCCTGTAATCCGTTATTTATATAATGTGGTCTTGAACATCAAACACTTGGTTTCCTGTTGGGTGGTTTGTTCGAACAACCAAGTCGACTAAAATCTATCAGTCAGCCTTTTGACACATTCAAGTCCGTTAAAGTTTTGTTTGCGCCCGTGAAATGGAATCATCATGTATGTGAAACTACAGATGTTTCAATGTATACCAGTTATGCTTCCAATCTCCTTGACTCCCAATGTTTAATCTGTTTATCAGTCTGATTGATTAATACCTTAGTGAGTCTTTAGTAAGTCTTTTCATGTTCCACTTCTCTTACACTTCGTGTATTTCCGCTGGTTAGACTGGATTTTTACTTGTTGTATAGTTAGTTGTTTACATTCAGATTGCACTTTCTAATAACCAATCATCTGGAATGTGAACTGCAATGAAAATCCATCATCCCTGTTGTCGTTTCAAATGTACAGTATATACTGAGCTGTTAGCGACATAACAATCCACCATAAAATGATATGCATCTGACATTGAAACCAACTCCCATATGCATCGAAAAGACAAAATATATTCGTTGCTCTTAAAACGTAGCTAGTCTGCACTCATTCTTTTCCAGCGTTTGTAAATACATTAATAGGTGAATTATACGGCTATGATCCTCGTTTATGAAGCCCTTCGGAAGAGCTGCTAAGTAAGGGGTTTGCAGTTATTTAAATTCCACATAAATAGAATACTGAGCGTAGCAACAAAATTACGTACTGGGTTAACATACATTTACATATAGAGCCGCTCGAAAGAGTCATATTAAAGAGTACTTTCACTACGCACTGAACGGTGATGTTTTTTTATCGTATGACAGTGACAAATCACACGTTAATTTCCTCTCATCTCCTCCGTTTTTTCTTCAGATTAATACCAAAACCAACAGAACCAGTGTGTTTGATAGCTTCAATTAACCTCATTTTGTAAACGGAATGAAGTTTTTCCAATTTAAATGAATTCGGTTTAGTCGACCTAAATTATTTTTCATTCCTTTCCATCAATGTTACTTTCAGTGGTTCCCTGAGTTTTGTTTGCACGTTTATATGTTGACAGTGAACAAATGTGGTTTTATTTTAGTTGGTTATACTGCGAATATGGATGCACGCTCTCCTCTGACAGTTACTGTCTATACACTTCTGGGAGACTGATATTGTTTTGTTTTTCATAGAGCGAGAATCAAAAGAGATTAAATTTTACTAGAAAAGACCACCGAAAATTTCTAGAAAACGTGTACCCAATAACGGTTTACGACGCGCGGTTTCCTGTAGATAACATTTACATTGTTCAGCCTCAAATCTCGAAACTGACTGCTATCCTTCGAGCTGGAACCGATATCTGATAGTTTGATACACCTCGTAATGACTGATTATTAATAAGTAGTCGCACGTGTAAGATTGACACATATAATCCTGTCACTGCTTATGCTTATTTCTTAAAGTGAGTCCAGTAGGTTTATGCAACCTTACGTTAAGTGAATTCCATCTAAACATATAAGTGAATGTTTTACCGGCAACCTTGAACCAAATGTTTAGATTAAACTACTGCCCACAGCAGAGTAGTCTACACAAGCGCCACCGAGATAAGCATACAGTCCTATTCATATGAATTCATTGCAGGTCATATTCGACGTGACTCATATTGGTTCAGAGATCTGCCTTATATGGGTATGCGAGTGTCTGAGTGATGGAGTTATGGACTTTTAATAACCAGTTGGTATAACCTCACGGAATGCATCTGTGAGAAAAGCACTTCAATCAACGGCACAATCTAGCGGATACAGCGGTAGTTTTACAATGCTGAAGCAAACGGGTTATAATGATGGGGTGCATTTCACAAGTCTGCAGTAACGACCGGAGTTCTTGCGCAACATAAATCTCTTCTTCTCTGTCAGTGCTTGTTTAAAAGCTTTTTTGCCGTAAGATTCGCTTGTAACTATAGCGTAGATTTCTTTGCTCACAACCGTGAGAAAATGCGCACTAGTGACAAGATCTAGCAAAAACCAAACTCAAATGGAATGCTTCTTTCTGAGATGGACTGAGTGGATAGTCCACAGGAATGTGCAGCTGTGATCGGTCGCGAATGATGTTCAGTTTATAATAATAATCTGTCTACTAGCAGAAAATGATTCTGGTGGCAACCAACTTCATCACACTCCTAGAAAATCACTTTGGAATACGATTACGATTCAGTCCAGACAAGCTGTTTGTAGTTTTTCTAAAATGAACAGCTATAAACATAATGTGTGAAAAATTAGGAATCAAATGAAACGCGATCCGATAATTTATACGCTAGCACAGATGATCACTGAGGAATAAACTCCGGTAGCTATTAGAAGCCTGGGGTGTTTTCACTGGAAAATCAGCCAACAGCAAGACAGTACTGTCCAATTTATCTTTGCAGCTTTTTTCGGAAAGGCAATGACGTTTGCAAGAAACGTAAATTACTGTTCTGCAACTTTGTCATGTCTAATGCAGCCAAACTGTTTTTGATCGTGTTCCGTGGACACTTTAACCATGGCCTGATTTGAATGACTCTCAAATGTTTCATTCCGAAATCGAATTTGTTTGAGAGTGTTAGATTTTACAGTTATTGGAAACCCTTTCTTCAAGTCATTGGTTAAATTTAACGGTTAGCAATATTCCTCTAAATATTTTTAGCGGATAAAGACACATTTCAATACCATCCAATAAAAAACTTGCTTTTGTCGGGCATTCTTCGTTTATTTTGTCTGAATCTGACAAACGACGGTTCGGATTACACAGGCACCTATTTTGAAGCTAGTTGCCAAAGTATTCAACCAGATCACCTTGCTCATATATCGCCGGACATTCGACTGTTTCTCTAAATTACAACTGGTTAAATTACACATACTTGTGCATCTGGCCTGTCACGGTAATGAAGTTTTGTCGGGCGGCAAAACCGATTAAGTTCGGTCGCAATTAATCAACTTATTCGATCAAATCTTATTACACTTGAGACGACGATGTCATTTTTCGCGCTAGACAGGAAACGATCTGTTGTAATTCTCAATTTTCCCCTCGTCTGAGTTGATAGGCCAACTGAAATGGAGGGCAAAGATTGAATCATTTTTGATTAAAAGACCACTAAAATTGGCAAACTATTTTAAATTATTGAACTCACCATAGGTGTCCGGTGAAAGCTTGTTCGTGTATGGCAGGCTGATTGTTATTAGTAAAGTCAAATAGTGACGAATACAGCTGAAAGATGAGATGTGAGAATTTGGTATTGCCAAGTATAAGCCCAGTGAATAGGATATCACCAAGATTGTCTCAGAAAATCTCCAATGGAGTTTCATCTGCTTGTTGGCGGTAATGATATTTACTGATGAATAGCTGTAATCAGTTAGTAAAGCATCGTACGATTCCCGGTATAATTCCGTTACAAAGAGACTAGTTTATGGAAAATCAGCTAATGTTTATTAGTATGACGTTTATACTGGAAAATGTGCACGCATTTACACATCCTTAGGTGAACACTGTGGTCGGCGCGATGTCTTCTAAATGATGCGGTCTTACTGGTGATTTTGGAGATACTGAACATATTTCACAAGTCTGTACATAGGTTCAGAATCTATCTCCTCAAATTCACTACCGAACAGAGAAATCTGATAAGAAACGTATTCGATAAGCAACAAACAAATGAGGTCCCCGCACTTATAAATCACCTCACCAGGCGAGCAGAAAATGCCTCCCATCATAAAGGATTGGATGGCTATTACCTTCCCTAACAAGTGTGCAGTCGGTTGGACGCATGTTCTTGAAGCATCCAGTCTACTTCTACGATGACAGAATGTAACTTGTTTCACCCACCTGATAAATATCAGTGTTCGTTACAACAAGTTATCTACCGGGTTTGCTTACTTATCCTACTATTTTCTATTCCTGTACTCCATCGGTTTTACGAGTAGTATACGCAACGCCGAATCCGCTTGATCACAAATATTTCTGAAGCTAATTTTTTGGTCACTAGAGCATCCAAGATTAAAAAGAAGCTGTAGATTCTCAATCATCTCACCCAACATGGATTCGGAAATTTAGTTTGACTTTGAAACTTATAGGATACCAAGTGCACAAACACTTATTAATAAATGTGACAAGCTGTACCTTTAACGACGTGAACGGGTGTGTCTTTACTAACGAGGATGTCAGTTGTTTACCGATTTTGTTTATTTTTATTTCAATCAACAACCTGGATTTGCTTAACGCCCTCTGTTTAGCCACATTACATGTATACTGCATGTTTTTCGGAAAAATCAGCTGCCCATGCACCATATTCTAAAATTCAAAACACACATTACTGATCATATATTTGAGATATTTAAATCAGTCATCACCATTTATCTGTTCCACATATGTTATATTTAGATTCTGCTATCTGTAAGGTTAATTTCTGCATCTTTATGCAGCCCATTCACTGATGACTGTACTTTAGGTGGCAGAAAGAGAACGTTCGATGAAATAAGTACTCCTACGCGATTTTGCGTAAGCATTCCCAAACGTTGTGTATCATAGCTCGCTTCCAGCTTTCTCGACTACCAAACAGACCCAATCTGGATCGTTTCGTACACGGTAGAAGTCTACTGATCTGATTCGGATCACATTGAAACAAGCACTGTTGTTGAGGTTATTCACATCATAATAACGGTATTTGTGACATACTACTGACCTCATCATTACTGAAACCTCAACTTGAACGATCATTTTATCTGCAAGGTAATTTGATTGCGAAAAGCGAAATGTTGAAATTTTCATAGTTGACGGAAATTTATAAAGTTTTTCTCATATCTGCTGCTGAATTTTTATTTTGATCCAATGTGAAAAACTTATTTCTTTTCAAGACTGATACACGACATTCAGATAGTTCTGTTAACTAATTTTTTTGATACCTCAACCAGCAATTCCAATTGCATTAATTTATTTCAAAAATTTCCATTGAGTCATAGAACACGAAGTGTAGTAAACATTGGTTTTTAATAAAATCTCATCAGGCTGTTACAGTTATCAAGGAAAATAAAACTAAAATCAATTATCCGCCAGACTTGGTATTCGTCAAAATTCACACCATCTCAATTTTATGTTTGTGGGCGCCGACTGGGTGTTTACTGCCTACATATCAATCGGGTGAGTCAGCTACTATCCAAGGCAATTGAAGCGACTGAACCACGTTTTTCTGTTGGATTATATAACGAATGGCAATGACCTCGACAGTGGTCAACTTCCACTGACATAAGGACTTAATCTGTGTTGAACTTGTGACATCCGTGGGTTTATTAGAAATAGAGAATATGATTATTCGCGTCACCTGTTGACAGTGACGAGAACTATAGGCGAGCGAATGTAAACTGGACGGTACTTAACCAACCGGTCACACTGTTTATTGTCAAAGATAGGCGTCATGTCATAATTTCCGATGTTTAACTGAAAGTCTTGGAATTTGGGGTTAAAATCCGCGACACTAAAGCTGATGATAAAACGTTTGAAAAACCGATTGGCTTAATCTGATAATGATGGCAATCATGACTTTGAACGTAATACGGCGTTTTTTAAACAAACACGTATCATGTCCCACAAATTCTATCATATAACTAAATTAGAGCGCCAAAAGAAGTCTGTACACAGCGTATCATTTGCTTACCCGAAGTGATTAGTCACGGTGATGTCGTCCACCTGTGGAAGTAGGATGGTCCAGGTGTTGACCATTTATCCCCGGAAGAAAATTAACGCTAGAGTGGGCCTCTCTTTTTGTGTTTTTGCAAACGTGCTGATCTTTTTGCCTGATTGGTGGTACACACTATCCGTGAAGGGCAAAACGTACGCTATATACAATTAAATAATTTTGTCATATTAACGTAAAATTTAATGTTGTATACCAGCTGGAATAAAACTCATGTGAAGTACAGAAATATTGTAGTATTTACTTTCAGTGGTAAAGTTGATCACCAAAAATGATATAGGAAACTTGTCATTAAATCACTCGTTTAAATAACGAGGCCTTCATGAGCTGATAACATGTCGAATGATGAACATGGAATGTTGTAAAAAAGGCAATCAGGACACAGTAATAATTTGGTTGACGTGTTGTTAAATCCACGTACCACGCAACTGTTGTTCTTCCGCGTAGTTTGCCATCACGAGTGAATTGTTTTGGTCCCAACCCACCCACGCACAAGTGTACTTTCTACAACCTTTTAAAATTGATCGAAAAATGAAAATTTCATCATGATAAACACTGTGTTTGTTTATCTACCACCACATAATTTGGTTTGGAAACACAGAAAACTGTTTTGAATCAGAGTAACTAAAAACAACACACTTGTGCACGTGCTTGTTGGCTAAAATTATTCTGTCTTTTTGAATATTGGTCTAAGCCTTGAAATGTATTTCAGGTGCGTTGTATTCACTAGACAAATATTTACGAAAAGTGCTGTAATATATTATAACCGTTATTGTTTCTATAAAATAACAGTTCATATATATCAGCAGAGGAATAATCTCGGTGAACGATGTACTCGAGAATAAGTTGCTTTTCATAAGAGCTGAGGGAAACGTATTTTTTTATTAACCAAACATTTCGATTTGTTAATGCCCACTTTAATCGATAGTATCCCTTCTAATAACGTTTTTCTTTGGCTAATGTATTTTTTGCATGGACATATTCACCAGTTTAATGAGACAGTGAATGGCATTTGAATATTCTTGTCAGTCCGATAATAGTACTTTGCGTTCCAAAGCAGAATTCGAAGCGACCTTTCTGAAATGTGATGGGACATCACAGTGGCTAACATGACAACTGAATGGCAGACGTGCATATTCTGGGTTCATTATGTTAACTGTTACAGAGTTATCTAAACATTGATTTATAAGATGTGTGACATGTTCTACAAGTAGTTATCAGGAATGGAAGCGACATCGATAACTGGTCAAATGCTTCCGGACATTGAATACCTTGGAACGGAAGGCATCGAACATGTAGTTTTACCCCATTTCGTTCCCTATTCGCACGGCAAAATTCTTTCAATATTTGAAACTTGAAAGCCATCCGAAGATAACGATTGAATTCATACCATCAAAATGACAGTCAAATTTTGTTTCCCACGTAGGATCACCGGACTAATATCAGTGCAGTGAATACCAGATTATTTACAAGAGTGAATTAGAAAGTCAGTAACTGGAAATGATGTACACCACATAAATAATTATAGCTGCACAGTAGATATCCTCACGCATGATTTTCACGGGTTGTGTTCCAACAGTATCCAATGTATACACGAGTTTTTGTGGGGATAATGCTGCATAGCTGAAAAGTTTTATTTAGGTCAACGGCCACCTCAAAAAATCTGACAAAATTCCTTCAGTTTCTGCACCCTGTTAGCCTGACTGACAAACATCATTCTGACGGATAGGTGAATTGGATTCATTCAAATTGGCAAATATTTAGTTCAACAGTTTTGTTGAAACATGCCCTTCAGCAGACGTTTTCCTTGTGATGTGGCCATTGTACGAAGCACTGTATCAACAAGTAGAAGCGTTTATCATAAATACAGAATTTTGTCTTTTTGGTTACGAGATGAGGATGATTGTAGATTGGAAGTTGACACAAGTTTTTAGAAAAGCATGTTACACATACATATGTCTGAGTCCCGTAACGCGCACTTAATTTACTAACAACTTTCGCGATGAAAGGTTACATCTTATTCCTCAGTTTAACATTCAAATCGAATATCATCGTTACTCTACTGCTACCCCATCTTTCAAACCTGATAGGAATCTTAACAGGAGTCAAGGGATCCAAAATTGAACAAATCTACAATCATCAATTGTTAACAGGTCACTTCCCCATTTGTAGAATCAGAGGCTTTACATAATAGCACTAATTCCACTGGTTCTCATTTATTCCTTTCACGTTTTCTACCTAATCTATTTGTTTCCAAATATTCTGTTGTTGAAATAATGGAAATATAAACTTTATTTTCGTAAAGCATAAAAATTTTTAATTAGTATTCAGTCTTTCAATCCATGTTTCCGCCTGTCAGGCTGTTTTCTTTTCCTTTCAATCGCTGTTATAAATGTGAAGAGAAACAGGTGTTTTTAGTGTGTCAACGCTGAGTTAAATAAAACAAACTCATCAAAATTTCCTTAATATTGTCACCTGTTTACTATCACTTGACTAGCCTATGGCCTTTTCCCATCTACACTGAAATCTTAGAGCATATCCCGGAATGGCTGCTAATTGCGGAAAGCAAACACTTGGTTCGATCCGGTGCCATAATAGATTTCCGTACCATCTGTTTTGTTTGTCAGATTACAAACAAAGTTGCTCTATATTTTTGTGTATGTAACTCCAAACATTCACCTGAGTAAAATAAATGGGTGTGCCCCAGACCACGTGACAGTAGAATTGTCATTTCCCTGATAACTTGTTGTAAAGTGGGGGGTTGTTAAGTTTATTATTTCTGCCTTTTCATCTCTTAAAATTTCATCTAAGTGGCTGATTCGAACTCATAAATTTTTGTCTGTACACAGACCTTACATAGCGATGCTACATTTATAAAAATTCATGTTAGGTCACGAAGAGATGTTTTTTTATGGACGGAATTACTAGGAACCATCATTACATTTGTTGATGCAGAATGCAAATGGAACGGTAGACAGGCGTAGTTCAATCCGTCAAGAAGTAGAGTATGTTTCAAGAGACAGTTTTCCCTTCCCCGCTTTTGCGGTACAGTTTTTCTGGATCCACGATTAGTCTAACCGTGTTTGTAGTTCCGGAATTAGTTTTGTCTTTATCAACACGACAAAACTTGCTGGCGAACTACATCAAAACTTCTCTTCGGTTTTACTTACCATTTCGCACTTCAAGTAGGTTTCACTGTTTCTGGATATATGCTGCTGTCTACATTAGATGGAAAGTAACGTTTGCACTGAACTGTTTGCTTAGGACGTCAATGGATAGGTGTTAGATATTCATCTCCAGTGTGCATAATAGCAATGTTTTCAATAACTAACCAGCAGATCGAATGTTTGCCTGCATGGCTGACTGGCCAACTATGTGACCGACTGATCTGCTGAGCAACTGGTTGCTTGAGTACAGCACCACGAATATTTCTTCTCAATGAATTAAGATAAGCGTGCCAAGTCTCTATCTGCATTATCTGAGAGAAGGGTTCGATGTTCAAGTAGCCACATTTTCTCTTGATGCCTTTTTGGTAAAACAACTTTGTCTCCGATGGAACTCACAAAATAATGACAGTCAGAATGGGAAAATATTCCTTACTACGGAGATGATCGCAGGGGCGCAATTTGAACTGAATGCAGTTAGTACAGTTTGCATTTCACATCTCATCCCGTCAAGAGTGGACACAGTCAGGTTCAGATTATCATTCTGCAAACATTACCCTTACAAAGGTTTTGATTGGTTAAGCGCTGCCGCTTAATAATCCATGCTTTTACCTATGCTCCCACTCGAACTTGTTGCACAACTTTCTTAAGGACAGTTGTTTATCAGAAAGATTGTATGATAAAACTCAAATGAAGACATTAATCGGCTTGCCAGCCCGAGATAGTCAGTTTTCTACTTCAATATTTTGCAGAAAGTCAGTCTACTTCTAGTGACAATTACACAATTGGTATATAAATCTTTGTCCTGCTTACAGAGGAAAATCAAACAGTGATTCCAGGTATTGAAGCATGTTTATGCTTCCGACCTCGGTTGAATTTAGGATTGAATTTTGATGTGACGGTCAGTTTCGTTTTTTTAGTTCACAAAATATAGGGTAAATGGCAAACAATTGACTATCGACCTTAAAAAATTATTTAGTTGATTTCCATCTGGTTTGTGCCAGTGTGACGTTTGGTTTTTCCAAATTTTGAATTCACTGAATATGGCTTTTTGACGGTGATACTCTACAAGTTAAATTAACTACCTGATTGTTCACCTGGTCGCATGCGCGTGTCAGCAGAAGTGTCTGTTTACAGAACTGTAAATTGTAAATTATTCCAACAAAACGGCTAACGAAAGGCAAACTGAACAGATTACTGATGAAAAATTGAAATCTGAGCGAAATGATTAGCGACAAGTGACAAACAGTGAGATATTTTGTTTCAGGACACCTTCTGATTGACAAAACCGGGTTAGTCGCTGTGTCAGTATCTTCACGTCAGACAACACCAAATTGTGTGCAAACCCTAAGCCATATCAATTTGTAGAGGAATTTCCGATTGTTCCATCATTGCGAAAGAACTCATTTTGTGTCTTGTTAGTTCCAATTGGTAACCTCAAAAAACAGTGGCAGCTTGATTCATATAAGATAACCTGAGAAGTTTTATTGTGATTGCAAAAGAAGCTTGGATTCAGAAGCTGTTTAACTGTGCAGATTTGTTTCCTGTATGAAACTATCAAACCTGAGGTGCAAGCATTATTTTACACGACCGATGTGAGGCCCCAATCTTTGTTAGTAGTCTGTTAACATGTCCCTCACTGTACACAATGGAGTTTTCAATAGTCGTTTATTCTTGAGGTACAATAACATTGAGTTAAATATCTTATGACCTTTCACTGAACAGTGACAAAATGTTGGTTGTAGAAGAGGCCGAAGTGGCGTGAGCCACATATGTCAGTCACAGAATAGATATGCGCGAACGTTTGAATACTTGCCTGCACACCCTGCATCGTTCTAACTGATCCTGTTTAGTGACTGAACGTGGTTTTACTAAAGCTGTTAGACAGCGAGTAACAAACTTTCAGCATTTTAATACCCCTTTCCACCTGTTCGCATTTTCAAGGTAACTGCATTGGTTTTATTTATATTCTGTGTCACGTGCCTTTGGTCTACCGAAGTAAATCAGTTAGGCAACGTAAACACAAAATTAGACAAATCTACGAGTTGTATTTTGGGAATGTAAACTTTGTCGGCAAACTTTCCTTACTCCGTTCGAATGGGAAACCAAGCAGTGTTAATAATGTGAACTACACATTCTGGCTACTGTTTTTTAGTTTCCTGGGTGTTTACCTATCAGTAAAATGTGCTCCACTGACCATTTCATCTCAAACTAATTGCTATTTATTCTGGACTAACTGTTTTCTATTGTCATGCATTCATAAACGATGATGTATCTCCAAATTTTTGTTTATTCAACACAGAAGACCTCAGCAGTTTCCGCACATATACGGTCCCAAAACCTAGTTCCCGAAGTGTCCGAGTGTACGATTCTCATATGTCTTGATGTGGCACTCTTAGGTAAATCAGTGGTTAATCCAAATCTTTCCGGCCGTAAGTAGCAGTTACCGATGGGTAAACGAGAACAGACAACCGAACCGCTTCTTCACTGTAGCAAGAGAAACCTTAGAATAAAACCTAGACCGTCATATGTAGTCTATTTTTATTCCCCGAGGGGTGCTACTTAAATGCGTTTCAACTCACATTTTGACTGTAAAAAAAGAAGAGCACGAGTAAAAACGTTTCATAAGTAGGTGTCTGCTGTCATTCGGATGATATCACTCCTAATATATCTGTAAAGGTTGAGGGACTTTTTACAGATTACATATTACTCATAAACAGTTGCAGGCGTCATGTTCCCATGGCCATTTCAGTATTGTCCTATATAATGTCACTGATGTTGTGGTCAATACGTTTTCCCCATAACAGTGTGGCTTAAGTTTTAGTACAGACCACAGCAAGGATATGGACAACTGACCAGCTTTGTCAAGAAAGTGCTACGAGTCTCGTGCTTCTTACGTGAAGGGACTGGCCGACCAGCAAATTTGAGTTACATTGATTTCATACTCCGTATGATTAATTGTGTAGTGAGCTCGCTGGGTGATCTTGTTCGATTACCTGATGTTAGACCATTTATTGTTTAAGGCGAGAAAAAAATAGTATGTCCGTTAATTGGATTGTCTAATGGTAACGAAGAATGAAAGATTTTAGCCAGCTAACCAACAAAAACATGCATATGCATAAAATGACTGTTTGAATACGTAAACAGTTGGTTGCATAATTGTTATGATATTCGAGGTATTGGTAAAGCTACCAAGCTTTTAAAAATGTATTGTGTAATTTCCCAACTGAAACATTTATTTATCATGGAAATGCTTACCACCAAGGAACTCAGAGCTTGACATAAATTCTCCTGTTGATGTGTAGCAAAACATCGTTTAGTAAAGCACGATCTTTGTTGTCCAACTCGCTCGTACCCACGCCAGCAGTGCATTCGCGTTTATGAATCTGAATTCCGGTCCACAACCCACCGGCGTTGTGTGCACTTTTGCCTGGTTTTTTTGTCTCCCACTCTTCGTCCGTTCGTCCGATTTTGTTGCGTGTTTGCTCGTCCGGTCGTCCGTATTTTCCGTAATTCACTCGCTTTTGGGTTTGAACATATATCACCGGCACAGTGAGTTATTCCAGCGAGTGCTGGAATACTCGCGCTCATGACGAATGTTTGTGAATTGAAAAAAAGAGATGCGTAGAACGGAAAAGTTGAGCTGAGTAGCGAAACCTAGTAGACACGCGGTGGGGAATCAACTGAGAAACAAAAACTAATCCCAAATTTTCACGGTGTTATGTGACCATAAGTAGGCACAAATCATCTAACAGTATCATTACAGTCAACAAACGACTCACTTTCTTATTTGCGATAAAAGGCCAATGTCCAGGACAACCCACAATCGGCTTAAACCATATTGAACAAGAAAATTGTGTGGACTCCGGGATTCTGGAAGAGTTACTCATCAAATCTTTTGTGTTCTGCTAGGGGGAAAATAGGGATGACCGGTAAAGGAATATATCCTAAGATAAGCAGTATAAAAAATAAATAAATAATGGACAGCTTGGAAATCTTTAGAATATTGAGGTAACATCCAGTTTGCTGATTGTTTTGATCAAGCGAGCTTGACTCGACTCTGTCCTCAGTTTTAACAACTTAAAACATCGAAAATGTGAACAATTTACATTCAGTAAACAGAGGTGAACAGACGGTGTACGACTACGTGGTTAAACGAAGAGTTATGAAAATACGGCTGTGACAACCACCGGTTTGTCAGCAAGGCAGTGTGTTAAGTATGCTCGAAAAGTCTGGTACTGAGAACCTCCAGTTCTGATTACCTACTAACAATCGCAGTAAGCTGGTGTAATCCATGGTTTGTTGTCACGGTATGGTTCATAATCAATGATGTTAGCTTTGGTTCGTATAATACTGAGGTAACCAAAATACCACTTTTTGATCATATCGAGACGTGTCTAGCAGGTTGTTGCTGGATTTGCCGTTCAAATGTAAACGTTATTTCGGCCACAAATGGACAGATACATATCTTGATAATAAGAAGAGTTGGAAGATTTATGACGACAATTAAGAAAAATTGATCCGTTGGCGTTGTGTACAAAACGTAAATGTATGACTATGAACGCACGGGCTATGACACAGAATCGTCGAATGTTTAAGTATCGTTACAGTTTCTTTCCCCTTATCATATTAGGCATTAACTCTCAGTTTAATCAGCAAACAATGGTAGCAGAGAATTCAGAGTTTGCATAATTTTAGGCAAGAATTATGCGGAGAACAGAATTTGTTAGTGCGAAACTCTGGAACGCATTACTAGTTGCACAACGCACTGTTGATTTATACACCAAAACCGTGACACGAACTGATGAACCGTTAACAAAAGGGGATTATCTCTGGTATGCTTACAACCCATCGCACATTGTGCTACGTTCACTTCGGGAATATCGAGAAGGTTGATGTTGACTGATTTGTTTACGCATACTGTCTTTGTTCAATCTTATTAGGCGGCAAATAATAATGTGAGGCATCGAAAGTTCCGTTCGATGGACACGGTGATCAACGGCTGAGTTTCCATAAGCTTTCAGACGAACAACAGTAATACATTCGGTCTGTAACTGACAAATTTAACGTGCTCAACGCGCTTGAAGTTAAGGAACAAATTGTTTTACTCACATATTATAAGGGGTCTACAACTCCTAATAAACCAATCGTTTGATTCCTACAGTATTTCAGATAACCCTTACCTTAATTCATTACTACCCAAGAGAAAATTAATTATTTCAAAAATTCCCATTAAGTCATAGAACACGAAGTGTAATAATCATTTGTTTTCAATAAATTCTCATCAGGCTGTTACAGTTATCAAGGAAAATAAAACTAAAATCAATTATCCGCCAGACTTGGTATTCGTCAAAATTCACACCATCTCAATTTTATGTTTGTGGGCGCCGACTGGGTGTTTACTGCCTACATATCAATCGGGTGAGTCAGCTACTGTCCAAGGCAATTGAAGCGATTGTACAAAGTTTTTCTATCTTCACACTTTTGGATTATATAATCCAATGACAATGGCTAAATTAACTTAGGAGGTGCTGTAAGCGCTTTATTCAGTGTGGGGCGCTTTCAGTAGGAATACCAGAATACTAGGTACTGAGCTTAAGTGGATTACATGTAATGAATACCATTTATCTCTACAGTTAACTAAATAGACTGATCAAGGATCTGCTACATGACTGTACACAATTATCCGCAAAATGACATTACAAGGCTACACAGACACGACTGGCAGCTTTAGAATCGACAAGCGAAGTATCTTTATTGATAATTCACCAAACTTTGTGTATTCGAGCGCTTTTGTTGTAGTTTTTTCAGTAAATCGGAACATAGTATAAGATGACAAGTTGCTTTTCCCGGCACAACAATAATTTTTATAAGTTGTAACCTGAGCAGAATAACAAAAATAAGATTAGACATATTTTAATATATTACATATTGAGAAGTTTCCTTTCATGAGTTGTTCAAAACTGCCTACCTTATGCGGATTGCAACTCTTGTAGCAAGTATGTGAATAGTTGTTTAAGGATAGGAAACACATGCAAACGTGTCCAAAAAATGTGACCCTTTTGAAGACTGTCCGATGTTGGCAAAACTGAAAGGTTATAAAATACCCATACAACATATTTTGCTACTCTACAGACTGACGGATCACAATATTCTCATTTCTAGTACGGCAATGCCTAAGGTGGTCGCCAAATTCATTCGCATTAAAATCGTTTGTGAACAATCTATCGTTGGACATTTATCCTCGCCCAAAATTATCTAGATAATTGTGTTCCCATAGCATTGAACTTTTGACAGTTTGCGATCAGAGATGAGGAGGATAAATTGCGTTTTAGTGAACCACGTTGATGACATTGAACTGAAAGGTCAACTTTGAAGATCCCCCTTTGAAGTTCATTTGCAGTGCAACACAAAAGTGAATCAACAACGTTACGAAGATGATTACGGTGAATTAAAGCAACTATCCACAATATATTCCACCATGCTGGATCCGCTGTAGTTTGTGAGAAATCCCTTCCCGAAGAACGGAGAAATTCTGGTGAATACAGTTGGTCTAGTGTGTTAAAATGGATGTTGCCACGGTTAACTCACAATGACGATCAAGTGAAAGCAGAGGGAGAGGTGAGAGATGACGTAGTGTTATATCGAATCAAACAATTATCGAGTAGTCCGTATGTATTCCAAACGTAACGGGCAAAACCGTTATGTGTGAATAGAGACCAGAAGTTACAGACTGTGCAGACTTGTGTTTCTATTGACGTTATGCAAAAATAGAAACAAAAATATTCATGGCACACTCAAGGTGTATATGTAGAAGACCGATAACCCTAGTTACTCGAATTACCAGTCCATGTTTAACTGCAGAATGATAAAAACTATCAGACAGAAAGTAATCACAGTGCGCCGAAAGTGAAAACTTAATGCCTTATGATAGTACTTTTTGTGTGGAATTTTTATACAACTCAGTTATACAGTGATAAGAATGATCTTTGCGTGCATGCACGGTTTACAGCGTTTACAGATATGAACTGTTTCTGAATGAAGTGGTTGCTATGAACCTACCGAAATGAAATATCGCCTAGCAGTTCCAGTAGTCAAGCCTGAGTCCAATCGGACCATCCTAGGCATGACTTTGTTCGGATAAATTTTCTGCGTGGGTTGTGTCACATAGCCATATTGTAGAGAACGTTTGTCGCCTAATCTGGTGAGAATAAAAATTATTGCTCACTTCCCGGGGTTTTAGGTAAACGTGATAATAATCTGTGACAGCTAAATCCAGAGCTAGTTTGTCGCACCATGCAAAATTCAGCTGTGTGTATTTGAACCGACCATCTTCAAAATCAAAAGAGATAAAATTGCTTATTTCAGACACATTTTTCTCCCCCGAATATTTTCAATAATCTCAAAAATGCAAGCTTTTGGTGCTCGCCAGTAATGTTTAGTATCATTAATTGCATTACTTGTCTGATGCAATCGACTGTGGCTCTTTCAAAATCAATAAAGCGGTTTACCAAAACTCCAGCGAAATCTTGTGTTACGGTCAAAAGACTGTGATTATTTTGTACCAGGAAAATCGGTATATCTATAGATATGTATCACTGGGTATCACCCTGCCTAGCAACTAAACATTGTCATAACGCTGTTATCAAAAGTATAACACGTTTACTTACACTTACGAAACAACCTGTGGCCATACTAGTGAACATTCTGGACTATCCTCTCTAAAACTAGAAGATTTTCACAGTTTCTTCCGGCTCATGTGGGTTTTACTCTGGAATGACTAATGGGACTCATGGTCCCTAAAATCAAGTATAATTGGTTGCATGCCATTCTTCAAACTGTCAGCTCGGAGTTGTTCAGAAAAATGAAGAAATTAGCTTATTCTTAGCTTTAAACACAGTGATCATTCCAAAAATTTCCAGTGTAACCGAAGAAAGCAAGACTACACACTATGCAGTCTAATATTTACATTGGCTCTGTGGTTAGACTGCTAAACAGGCCTTTGGCCAAAGTTGACACGTTTACATAAAAACAGCAGGCTAATTCTGCTGTGCTTTGACTAAACATTTGTTTGCGATTGTTTTTCATTTCCCCTTGTCTACTTATCTTGTTTAGCTCTAACTACGTTATATGTGCGGGTGTACCAAGATTGTACAAGATACTAAATCGGTTGGCATTGCAGAATTTGCATGGTTATCGGTGGAAAGCTTCAGTCAAAACGTTTTATACTTTTTTACTAGCCACTGTGTGGAGACTTTCAATAGATAGCATAAAACACACTTTTCACAAACTGAATGAAAACGTCTCCTTTGATGTTTTCATGGCAAGCGTTGGTGTTATGTAAAGTACTAATACAATACTGCCCTTACAGTATGGTTGTCATGGAGACTGACAGGTTTGGTATAATATCATCATCATGATGGATACACCAGGAAACCAGTCTGATATGCCCGAATACTTGCCAAGTTTGGCATTGGAAAGTTTGGTGTTAGAAACATACAGATAGCTAAAAGACGAACAACGCCACCGTATATTTTGTTTGGTAACAGACCTATTTTCCAGACCCTTCGTTTGTCCAAGTGTTGCTATAAGGTTCAAGACCATCATCCCACGTGTGGCCAATCTCGAAAGTTTTCAACATACTGATGCGGGTCTCATATAGTGTGCAAGATATGCTTGTTGT
Source organism: Paragonimus skrjabini miyazakii (assembly GCA_014338405.1). Taxonomy (NCBI): domain Eukaryota; kingdom Metazoa; phylum Platyhelminthes; class Trematoda; order Plagiorchiida; family Troglotrematidae; genus Paragonimus; species Paragonimus skrjabini miyazakii. The sequence goes on from JTDE01000674.1 coordinate 161,426, forward strand.
AATGTATGCCAAAACAAACGAATCCGGTTTACATATAAAACTGTACAATGAAACTTTTATTTCCTGCTAACAGTATGCTTTATTGCTTGTGACTTTATTTTCCAACATAATGTTTGTCACCGCGACTAAGACACCGAAAAATAGAAAATATTTACCTTCGCTTTGCACAAGTAGCTAAAAATCATATTCATATCTCCGGTTGAAGGAGTTCTCGTTGATTTGTCCTACATATTCCCGTCAACTAAGTTGGGAGCACTGCGACAGCTATAGTGCTCGTAAAATTAATAGACTGCAAAACTATTAATACCAACTCATTTGTAAAACCGTTGGCTGAAAATCAAAGTAAGTAATTATTGTATCAAATGTTTTCTTTCCTTCGGATTCTGTATAAAAAGAGCTGCTGTCAAACATTGCGAAGTATAATTTCGCCAACCTATTTGACGTCTTACTGTGAAGACGGATAGTTGAATGGTGACTGCAGCAGGCATCACAAAACTGAGGTATTCCAAAACAAACCCAGCCATCGTTTTGTTGTCAAATAGTTTCTTCTAATTGCGTGAAAATCTGGATTTACATCAATCCAATGTATATGCAGCGCTCAACAATTTAGCATTTTTCATCATTGGAATGTAATCATGTTTTCAAAATTACAGTAAACAGTTCCAAGCACCTTGTTCACAACAGTGGTTTTATTAAGTTTTATTAGTCCATCTACTTCCATGGTGATTAGGTCGTTACAAAATTCCTCGCATATATATTACAGTCAGTGTAACGCTTGGGGTCATTCGAAGGTGAATCAAAATCCGCGCCGTGGAATTCTCCAAGAGCGCAAGGAAATGTGGCGATTGTAGACCTCAAATCAATGGCATGAATGACACCCATTTCCGGGAAGAGCCTTGAGTTGTATTCAACTATGAAGAATCTAACCACACGCCGTTTTAGTTACACGAATTACCTAATAACAGTTGAGTTTGTCTAATATATGGTTAAACGTTTTTCGGGTTGGACGGTTCCGTGTTGACAGGTTCGTAGCTATAACAAAAGACACCAACTGACGGTTTGATAGTAAGTATGCATTTTCATCCGTAAGTGCCAGTCACTTATGTTGTGTAATCCACATTGGGATTCCATCCGCAATGAACGTTACAGATGATCCTTTGTCCGTCGCACGTACATCTGACAACACTTGCCATGAGAGATTAAAATCACTAAACAGAATGACTTCTTTTCTGAAACCGTGAGAAATGTTTTAGATACTGTGTCTTCCACTTGTTTCGATTTTGCTCACTGCCAAAAAACAGAGTATTTGCATCGCACACTCTGTAAGTAACGCAAACAAGGTGTTGCAGGCTTCTGTACACTATCATCTGTGTTTGCACCATAGTCAAAACCGTCAACTTACTGACTCAATGATAATTCACAGATCTAAATGATTTACTTCGACGTGCTTGGATCCCGAATATCGAAGACTGCTGAACATTGATGGATTCACTCATCATTCATTCTTGATTGCTTCAAGGTCTGGCTAAGTGGTTAACAATGTTACATATCACTCAACAGACTAACGTCTTTCTCTATTCATTTGAAACCTGAAATCATTTGATTATTTCACCTAACTGCCTAAAAAGTGATCCCAAATTCTCGCATATCAGTTTGACATCTGTACAAATTTAAGTCTATGGTAAAAATAAAGTTGGATTCCATCGATTTGCCAAGTATTTTTCGCAGAATATTGCTCACCGAACTCTTTTTGAATCGTTCGATGGATTCATCAGAATAGCAATGGTTGTAATTCTGCACAAAAATTGCCGGGCTGATTTGGGCTTGTTTATAATACATGGACGTTCTGGTGGCACAATTAATGTCATTTGTGTCAAGTTCGATTAATTCTGTTTACACTATTCGTTTATACTCGTGCATCTCGCTAAAAACTCAGCCTATTATGATAACTATCTCTCGAGGTGTTCATAACATCAGTCCTGCGAATGGCATTTGACTAATTAGCATATTCATAGGATAAGATTGAGATAGGCTAGGCCTGATAAAAGGGAACATCTGTCTTTTCGAAAACATCTCTCTAGAATTAAAATGACAAATCTAATGCAAAGAGATAAGCAACAGGTGCAATCATTTGTCCATTCATTAACTCGATTACTTATTCATTCATAACGATCGTTTGCTCGACCAGAAAGCAATATACCTCTATGCTTAAGACAATAACAGATGCCACCCAAATCAGCAGGAAGTTCAGCGATTTTGTATCACATAAAATAACATACGTCGGTGTAGTTTATGAAGAGTTTGTTGTGGTCGATATTTCGTGATGGTATTCAACAAGATAATGATTTAAAAATAGATAACTGTTCAACGTTTTTGACTTGCTGCAAACGTTTTAAGGAAAAGGACTAGAAAAACTGATACCACTTGAAGTCTATTTATTCCACATTCTTGTCAGTCCAGTGAACGGTTAAGTAGGCACTTGCGTAGCATGATTTTCTAAGTTTGGACAAGTGGATATTTGTTCAGTTTTAGGTGGAGCTGTCGGAGTCAAACGAAATAACAAGTTCAATTATGGCATCCAATCTGATTGAAAATCGGTCTGCAATTCATCGTCCCAATTGATTCAAAATATAAGTCGGGGGGTAAAGTATGGGTTTCATAGTTATACCCCCATTAATAACCAGTGTTTCTTCGAAAGGAACTTTGACTACGGTGTGAGACAAAACATGGCGTGCTCCAGAAAGCACAGTCAGCATGGATCTCCTAGGAAATGAAGCACTAGCCCTCCTGAATAACGGATGAAAAGCCTTTTTTGGTGAAACTTTCATCCGTTTTATTTCGAGTGCCCTTCTTACTACTAAGGTCGATTTGCCGATAATCATTTGCTTCATTTTGACGTCGCACATGAAAGGCAACATCAGGTTTCTCTTTCTTCTTCTACTTACTATCAGACCGCTCACGTTTTCAGAATCGGAAGCTTGTTATGAAAGAGAATTCATGAGTATCTAATAAGACTGCAGTTCCACAGTACGCGACAAGTTATTTCTAACGCAAATGTTCCGCAGTTGATTGGCATTGGCCAGCAAGTGGAGCGGAATGTAATGTTCGATTCAACCAGGCGGTTGGACAAGCCCACCTAGCACCTGTCACAGTGCGATCGTTATCACTGGCGAAGGTTGCTGTCATCGGACATCACAAGCCTTGTATATCTGCGTAAAATCAGTTTGTACAAACAACACCCTATCTCTGGTGAATTATTCGTATGCCCCTTGATGTTCAAGCGTGCGTGCCTGCTTCTCATGACGGGCAGGTTCCATCCCTCTCAACTATTAGCCAACTTTCCCATCATCCTCAAAACTATTGGGGTCTTCTTCATGTCTATGACTTGTAATTACCCGCTTGACTTGTTTCAGTTTTCCTGCTCAGTTAATATATATATATATATATATATATATATTAGGTTACTGCAAAAGGCTAAACAGATTCCTCGGAAACAGTGGTTTGTATGGTGAATTTCTCATAAACCCTTCGAGGATATGGACAATCTGTACATTACTGTATGCTATCAAAATAGCGGCTCCCAGTATGTGTTTGTAAACAGTCAAACTGATTCCATCTGTGGACACAGTACTATTCGTGAAGTAATGTATATTGGATTTCAATAAAGGCAGAGACAACTTAGACTTATTTTAACAACTGTGACCAACAACTTACATATGTGACTCATGCAGTTGAAATATCACTTGGTTAGATTCACCCTAAGCTCTATCGCACAATTTGCTTCAAGGATCGGTGATTTTCGAAGCTTAACTTCACCAATGAGCGATACTGGACTAACGTAACGAGAAAATAAAATATATGAAGCCCGTCAGTTTAATGAGTTTTATAACCACAACTTATGGGCTCAAAAACATAACAAATCAAAGAGTTGGTCGCAGAATATATTCAAACTCGCTACAATATTCAAAGGATTGCCATATGATTGTACATACCTTTGCCCGCCTAATTTTATAGGTCTATGCAAAATGGATTTATGAGATGTGATCTTTGAAGTAGTGGTTGTATGCAGCGATCTACAAAGCTCGATAATGTTTTGTCCTGACCAGTGTAAACTGGTCGTCCCATGACCTTCGTCTATGGAATTAACGGACTCACTCCAATCAGAACATATTACTGATAGGAGTTCTGTGGTTTGGATTATTCAACTGAAAATCAACTGAAAATCAACCACTCTCGGTCGAAGCCTTCGTAATCAGATAAGCCCGTCAGATGGCTTATTTCGAAAAGAAACACCATCTGAAAGTTTCACTCTCACTTAACTTCACTGGTATTGCATATCCTAATCCGTATCACCTTTTGCCACCTATCCCACCTGCTTACGGAGCTAACAAGTTAACCCCGATGCCCGCAACCTCACGATGGACATGAACATTTGTGTATGTCTAAAAGCTCAGCCATAGCTCTATGTGAATAGTGTTTAGCTAGCCCGATAATTTTGAGATAAGAATAAGCATAGCCGCTTAGTTCAGTTTAATCGATAGCATTTCAAAACGACGCGTTGGTCGTAGTGGTTGATAAAGAAGTATCAAACGGCCTCTCCGAACTAGTTGCGTTACTTCGGCATCAATAATATTGTAGCGTTGAACCCCCGATCCATATGTAAGTGTAAGATTGGAGGTTTTTACAAACTAAAGTATGGGGTTGCAGAGAGGCATGGGTCATTTCTCTTAATTCTAATATTTCATTTTGGAAATATCTAATTGATCAGCAAACTGTGATTGGATAACAAAATGGTTAGTTTCTACCACGGTCTAGAAAAGTGCTAAGCAAGAATTTTGGTGACGGTGCCATATTATAACAAAACTGACATACACTACTTAGCCTATGGCCACTAGGACCAGTGACTATTGCCAAGTAATCAGAGCAAACACTCTTCTAGGTCACTCATTTCATGCGACTTGTGGTTTCATTTATATGAGACGGAGGATACATCAGACATCAACGACCAGTCCACTTTCCTTTCATAAGTCGTTGCAGTTGTTCTGTTGTGTTTCAAAATCTCCCAATTTTACGTGGCAAAATATTTAGTTTTATGGCGCAGTTAATCTGTTGTACACTTTATTATGTCAGCCGCCTGTGGTAAGCTTAGTATGTTTGCACTGGCGTTTTTAACCAGATTTGCTCTCTTCATAGTGCATTGTTACGGTTGGCGGCATCCGAAACGGATTAGCATGTCACAGTGACCAAAGCCAAATGACGCCTGCGCTTTAAGTCATCAAATCAAGTGACTTGCGCTGTACCATTTGCCGTTCCACTCACACATCATGTATTAGATATAAACCTGAAGGAATAAGACCGGCAAGGGGGTGAGTGTGGTCTTTGTGTCCAGCCGGTCGATGCTGGTTAGCCAATTGAATGGCTAGCACGAAAAGGAAACCCTCATCCCTCGGAAAATATACAGAGAGAGACTGTAATGACAAGAACTATACCAAGAAAAAAGATAAGTAAAATATAATATAAGAAGCATTTCAGTATACGAGTGCAAGTTAGTACATTCCAGAGATGAGGGATTTGAAAAACAAAATTCACAGTTGAACTACGAAAAGACCAGGTAAAGGATTCATCATTCAATACACCAACAAGAAGGAGCGGATTAGTTGCCGTACGACCACAGTGTTGGTCGATGCAATCATTAACAAAAATAAAATGGATATGCCGATATAACTTACCTGAGCCTAACGTACTCGTTTTCTCTTCATCGAGGCTGGTGACCCACTGTCCCAAACGGCCATTGCACTTGCGACCGCACACATCGCAACGCCATATAGTCATGCCACCACGACCAATGGTACCGATGGTTCCCTTGCGTACCCCGCTGTCGTTTTCGGCCACACAATAACTGCTCGTTGAACTCGCGGACGCCAGTCCGAATCGTATTCCTCCAGGCAGTCCGGTTCAACGCTAAGTCTTTCAAACATCTAAAATCAATTTAAAAGCTTGACAGACTTACCTGCACAGCATCTAGGTATCAACGCTTTTGACCACCAGTATTTCGCTCACCAGATGTCGGTTGTCCAAACAGCACCTGCTTTGAAATACGGTCATCACCCATCCGACGGACGTGACCCAGCCAACGAAGCTGATTCAACATCAGCAGGGCTTCCATCCCGTTCATGTCCGCTGGCCGCATTACTTCAGTGTTCGGAACCATATCCGACCACCGAATACCCACGATGCGTCTTAGACATTGCAGATGCAAGCAGCTCAGTTAACGCACGTTCCGCTGAAACAATGTTCACGTTTCATTTCCGTACAGCAATATAGACAGCAGTATCAAGCGGCAGAAAAAGAGCTTGGTGCTCGGCATCAAATTGTGGTTCTTCCAAACACGTCGTTCAAGACATCCGAAAGCAACACTAGCCTTAACCGCACGAGCTCTCAACTCGCGGTCCACGGATAGATCGTTGGGCTAAGTGCTACCCAAGTAGCAGAAATCTGTGCAGCTGCTGACAACATCTCCATCAACACAGATTTGAGGTGAAAGTCCACAAATAGCATATGCACCAACACAACCAATTCTATTGCCATTACCATTTAAATCCCATATTTAGGTTTAATACATGGAGACCAGTGTTGCCAAATGTAGCGGCTCCTAAGAAACATCTTGCTACGAAAAAAATAGAAATATTTGCAGCCGTGGTAGATTGTAAATTATGTTTCAAATCAAAAACTGTTCCTGGAAATGTGTTTTTATCTTAACACACCTTTTGAAAATTTGACGTCAGGCATCACCATGCGGTGAAAATAATAATTTTAAAAAAACGAGGCTTATCGGTGTTACAATTGTTAACTTCGATCCCAGCTTCATTTTTCAGGTATAAAAAACAACATGGAAAGAAAGTTTCATACGTCACCGCCTCTTCCACCCAGTACAGCAAATTTCATGTGAACAGTGTTAATTTTAGCATCGTTACATTTGTAATTTTATTTCATCCGTGAAGGAGAGAAATAATGACATTTGTTTGAAAGAAAATATCTGTCATGTAACACAACACAGCGTACCATTTCAGATTGCGATTTGACCCTGTAACAGCCTTGTTTCCTAAAATAACTTCACAATTGTGAGTAGTAAGCATTTGTGTGCAACCAGGTTTCCATCCAGAAAATAGGACAGTCACGTTAAGTGTCATTTTGTGTTCTATATACCCGGAAATAAACGATATGCTCATTCTACCTGTGTGATTGGAATGCAGCGAACAACCCTCACAGTAATGTAAATGAACAGTGGGAGAACGGGCATGAGCAGACAGATATCATTTCTAGACGGTTGGTGATACATCTGAAACACAGGATGGGAAACACTGTCTAGCTCTCTAGCCTAAGATATTCATCCATCCACGGATGTTCGCAACTCGTAGAGATTAGTTGAACGTAATCAGATTTTCAGCGAGAACTAAGCGGGAGTAGGTGGGTTGGGTGGCGATCACTGTTGTGAAGGCTGAGTTAATTAATGTTTGGGGGAGTAAATCAAATGATGAACATAACTTTATTTTGGATTAAAGCACTTGCAAAAAGCTTCGACCTAAACGTTCTATCTGTTTGTCTGAAGATAAGTCGAAATAAACAAATCACAAA